>JZKD02S0501964.1:214738-229807 GCA_000966675.3 Picea glauca | reverse complement strand
GAAACACAAGTTGTGTGCCAATTTGGAGAAATGCACTTTTGGCATAACCCAGGTTCAGTATCTGGGATACATTATTGATGAGCGGGGGGTGCATGTGGATCTAGTGAAGATCCAAGTCATTCGGGATTGGCCATCCCCAACCACCCTAACAGATCTCCGTATCTTTTTAGGTCTTGCCAATTTCTACCGCAGGTTTGTGTTGGGATTCTCTCATATCACTTGGCCCTTGAGTCAAGTCATTAAGCAAAATTCTTTTAGTCTGAATCTCAACAGAAGGCGTTCGGGGAGTTGAAGCATTGCCTCTACTCTACACCAGTGCTCACATTACTAGACTTGCAACAACCATTTGAGATTGAGACAAATGCCTCTGACTATGCTATTGGGGTAGTCCTTACTCAACATGGGCATCTAGTGGCATATCACAGTGAGACACTTTCCGACACAGTTCAGAAGTATCCCACGTATGACAAAGAAATGTATTCCATTGTGTAGGCTTGTTGACAATGGAAGCATTACATTTTGGGAAAGGAAACGTTCATCCACACAAACCACCGACCCCTGCAGTTCATACAGACATAAGGGAAGTTGCAGAACGATCGCCATCAGAAGCGGTCCACATACCTGCAACAGTTTCATTTGAACATTAAGTACAAAAAAGGAAGCACCAATAATGTTGCAGACTGCCTCAGCCGACCACCTATCGTGGTGCTAACCACTATGCTCAACTCTAGTGGGCACGAGACTTCTGATTGGTCACTTCTCTACACAAGTGATCCAGAATTTAGCCACACATATAATACACTCTTGGAGGGTAAGCAAGTTCCCAATTTTCACCTCCAGGATGCCTTGCTTTGTCACCTAGGACACCTTTGTGTTCCTTCAAGCGAGCGTGCCAAGATGATTTGGGAGGCACACTACAGTCGGGTCGCTGGGCATTTCGGGGTCGAGAAAACCATGGCAGTACTGCAAAATTATTTCTATTGGCTGAACCTTCGACAAGATGTCGATAAGTACATGAAGTCCTGCACTTCTTGCGCCATTGCCAAACCGACCATCAAGAATCAAGGCCTCTATACTCCACTTCTTACCCCCATTCGACCTTGGGAATCCATCTCTATGGATTACATGTTGGGCCTTCCTTATACTAAGCATGGAAATGCCTGTGTTTTTGTGGTCATTGACCAATTCTCGAAGATGTCCATTATGATGGCCTGTAAAAAGAATATCACAGCAGAAGCCACTGCTAAACTCTTCTTTGAATGAGTGTGGGTACACTTTGGGATCCCACAGTCTATCATCTCATATCGGGACGATAGGTTCCTCAGTACATTTTGGTCCAGCCTTTGGTTGATGTTGGACACCAAGCTCACCAAGTCCACAACTTTCCATCCGCAAACTGATGGCCAGACAGAGGTCGTCAACCGGATGATCGTACACATTATGTGCATGTACAATTCAAAGAATCCACGCACATGGGATGAGAGCCTCCCCTATGTACAACATAGCTACAACCAGGGTCTCCATAGCTCAACCAACCATAGCCCCTTTCAAGTGGTCTTGGGATTCCAACCACTATGTCCCATTGACATAGCCATGCCATTTATGGCTACTCAGGAATATTCAGCTCATGTCCAGTCTGAGGCTGATAAGGAAAACAACTTCATTGAGCACATTCAACACATCCGCCAACAGGTTCATGACATCTTGGACAGAGCCAATGCTAAGTACAAGCAGCTACATGATCAACATCGGGTGCCACACAACTTCCAGGTGGGCAACAAAGTGTGGTTGCATTTGCAAAAGGAGCACCTCGCTGGACCCCACCGCAAGCTTCGTCCGCTCCGATATGGGTCGTACACCCTCACCAAGGCTATAGGGGAAAATTACTTTGATCTTAGCATTCCACCATTCCTTGGTCTGCACCCAGTGTTCAATGTGGACCGTCTTCGGCCCTACTTTCCACCTCTACTAGACACATCCAACATGGAAGAACAACTCACACCAACAGAGTTAAATCCAAAATGCATGGAACAAACCAAAACTAATCAGATCATGGATACATAGATCAAACACACCCAAAAACAAAGGATACTGCTATATCGAGTTGTCAAAGTAGGCCAACTTCTTCACCAAGGCAAGTGGCTCACCATGGACCAAGTTCAGCAACAATTTCCTCATCTCATGGAGGGACTCAACGCAATGGGGACCATTGCTTCATAAGGGGGGAGGAATGATCCAGTTGGATATTGGTGGCCACCCACCTATTCCACTTGGACCCCCACCATTGCTTCTTTCAGTTTTTCAGTTTCCACACAGTTTACTATTTTTAGCAGTTTTTCGGGTCATGAACTTCCGGAGCCATTTTGAGGCCTTAAACGACATTTTTTGGGAAAACGGGGAGCAACATGGATCATAGATCATGTTGCTCACTCAAAATTTGTAGTCGGATAGATCTTTCTAACGAGGTATGTAACACGTCAAACAAAGATTGTATGCCAAAGTTACGTCCCCAGGAAGTTGATGTACTGACTTACCCAAATGGGGCCCATAGTCTTGGCGTTTCATCTCCTAGGGTTAGGTCTTTGGATGTTTAGGGTTTTCCATTGTTTCTCAATAATAATAGGCCTTCGAGCCTCATTGTAACACAGTTCAGAGGCCAATAGCCGACACATCTCTTCTCAGAGATAAGCTACCAGCGCTCTAGATAGTTTATTTCCATTCTGTCTGTAAGCATATTTCAGTCATTTATTAATAATGAAATGAAGTCTTATTTCCACTGCATCTGTGTGTTTATGTGTATTTCTGTATTTCATTGTGTTCCTACATAAATCCGGATCAACTGGTAACATGGACAAAGTTCAAAATATATGAGACTAAAAAACTGTCCTTGGTTGGGGTTATATTTATGGATGAAAGCAACTGTAAAACATGATCTAGTGTCAGGGAGATGAACAAATATTGGGTAAATTGTGTTGAATGGATGAGACTGTAAAGAGATGCAAGATATGTCAAAAGACAGAGTTTTGGGACAAGGATTTATGGTATATGCGGTATTTTGGCCATTGAAAGGGTATTTTGAAGATATAGATATGAAAGTTGGATGCCCCAACCAAGGGAGACATGGATTGCTTTGTTTCGAGATAAAAAAATGCCATTGGCTATTTTTGGTATGCAATGGGAATACTCGGGATTCAATGTGAATTAACCAAAAAAACCCTTAGATATCGGCCCTTTCGACATCACTCCCAAGCAGGTGAAGTCTCACCCAAGGTATCTATGGGAACTGCAGGAACCAAATTTTCGCAATGATGAAGATATGGTAGGTAGTCCTTATAACCATTCTACCTACCATGTGTTCAACATTCCTTATATCATGTGCACAAAAACATAGAAACATATATTATATTCACAGTAACATAACATATATCATATGCGCACAATAAACAGAACATCAAACATATGAAAATACATCGACACCATTATTAGTGTGGTTCCCCCAAAATAGACTACATCCACAATACCTTACTTCTTATTATATTATTCAAAACATCTATTGCAAAATATGTGCACTTATCTCATACATTATGTCTCAGACATACAAAATTCCCCTACTATTATCCTCTTTTCCTACTCACTATTTATCTCCATATCCCCCTATCTCTCTATTTCGTCTCTATCCACAAAACCCTTACATATTTATACAATTACAATGGGGAATATCCCATATCGATGGACCCAAAATTCCTAACGGATTCCAATGACCTTCCTTATTTTTTGCACGCTAAGTCCAATTGTCATTCCTTCTTTTGCATGTGTTGATCCCTGGATGAGTTGTTTCTTTGTTCACATGGTTTTCTCCTGTGCAGTTCCCAAAACTCATCTCCAAAATTCTGTCCCAACAAGCAATGGCAGACCTAGAGTTCAATGTGAATTTACCAACAAATCATCAAATACCATCATTTTTGGCATCACCCGCAAAAAGGTGAAGTCTCACCCGAGGTATCTATAGGAACTGCAGGAACCAGATTTCCATAGTGATGAAGGGATGTGAGGAAGTCCTTATAACCATTCTACCTAGCATGTGTTTAACATTCCTTATATCATGTGCACATAAACATAGTAACATGTAACATATTGATATTTACATAACATATATCATATGTGCACAGTAAACAGAACATTAAAGACATCACAATAAATATACACAATGATTAACGTGGTTCACCCATGATGAGATATGTCCATAATGGTCAGCTTCTTATTAAATTATTCAGAACATCCATTACAAAATATGTGCACTCTGCTCATACATTGTCTCATACATGCAAAACTCCCTTGTCATTCTCCTCTTTGCCTACTCACTATCTATCTCCATATCCCTCTATCTCTCTATCGCCTCTCTATCCACAAAGCCCTTACATATTTATACAATTACAATGGGTCTTATCCCATATTGATGGACCCAAAATTCCTAATGACTTCCAACTTCCTTCCTTCTTTTGCATGTGTCGATTCCAACTACCTTTCCTTCTTTTGTGCGCATTGATCCTTGGTCGAGTTTTTTTATCTGTTTGCATGATCTTCTCCCATGCAGTTCTCAAAATGGTCCCCAAAATACTACCCCAATAGGCCCCCAAAAATCACTTGTGGATTTTCCCAAGCCACTTATTCCTTTCATTGTGCTTCCTTCCACACCACAATGAACTTCTGAAAATTTTTCTTCGCGGTTACAACATTCTCCTTTTCCCGTGCTTCCAAAATCTCCTCTGTTTTCTACGTGGTAATGAGGGTGTTCAGTTTCTCTGTGTTGTCTTGCAATGATTTCTTTACTATATCTTGTGTATCCGCAAGTTCTTCTGCCACCCAGAATTTATCCTCTTGCAGTAGTTCAAGGTTATGCACGATAGTCTATTGTTCAACTTTTATCTAGTTTATCTCATGGTGCAACTGCCTATTCTCAACCATTGTAATCATTTTTTATTTCAATGGTAGAGTGCTCATTTTTTATTTTTTGTTCTTCTCCTTGTCCTGCATGGTCTGTATCCTATGTTCTATTTCTTGTAACTATGCTCCTCCATCAATTGAGTCCACACTTATGTACTCTCTTCATATAAATTTGTGCATTCCTCATCCAAAATAATAATACTCTCCATAGTCATGATGGTTGTCTTCTCCCATTTCTCTCTTTCTTTTGGTGGGGTACTGGACATTGTTTGAGCTTCCAAATTGACTATTTTTGTGCGGAATCCCCTAATGGATTCACTTATCCTTGTCACTTGATATTCCAAGGGAGTATCTACTTCCATTTGTACATCTAGCATGTTTTTATATATGATCTGGATTATTTTTGACATGAAATGAGAGCAGAGATATAATAAGGAAATGCACAAAGATATTGCGTGTATCAAATAATATAATAGAAATATATCAGATATGCAACCATAAACACAGAGATACAGTAATACACGATTTCTATTAATGAAAGAAATGTACAGAGACTATAAAAATACATAGTGAAAGACTCACTAGAATGGTGGCATCTTACCTCTGAGAAGAGATGTGAAGGCTACTCGCATTCGCAAGAACATGATTACAATGAGGCTCTATAGGCCTTTTTACAATAAACAGGAATTCCAAAAACCCTAGACATCCAAAAAACTGACCCTAGGAGGTGAAGCGCTAAAAGTCATGTGGCCCCGTTTGGGTAAGTTAGTACATCAACTTCTCGGGGTTGTAACTTTTGCATATGATCTCCGTTTTAGCCGTATGATAGCTCGATGGAAAGGTATCGTCGAGGAGATTCATTTTGGGGGCTCAATTATTCATTCAAATAGCACTGAAAACCTTGATCTCGAAAAACCTTCATTTAGGCCCTCAAAATGGCCCCGAAAGTTAAAACCTGCTAAAAATAGTAAATTGTCAAAATTGCCAGAAAATTGTTTTGAGCTAGTCGGAAAAGGTGGGTGGCCACCGATATCCACCTGGATCAATATACCTCATTCATTTCATGTTTCAACCTTGTTGTTTTCTATGCATCCTCGTCCCATTCTAGCATGAGTTTGCTATACTCTGCATGTAATGTTTCATTGTCTGTAGTCACTTTGAACAACTCCATATAAGTCGATTACGGTCACAATTGGATCTCTTGTGTGCACTTGTCTACAATTTGTGTATCATGTTCACTGGTAACTATGACAACACTAAGACAATATGACTTAATGCTTGCGCGTGTTAGAAAAATAGGATCATGGAGTAATAAAATAAGACAAATGCAGAAATAAAACACAAAATATACACAATAAAATAGAGACATGGATATACGAGGTTCACCTAGTGCGAGCTACGTCCACCAGATAAA
This sequence comes from Picea glauca, assembly GCA_000966675.3. NCBI lineage: Eukaryota > Viridiplantae > Streptophyta > Pinopsida > Pinales > Pinaceae > Picea > Picea glauca. The sequence goes on along the minus strand of JZKD02S0501964.1, from coordinate 223,449 downwards.
TTTCCATGTCCTTCCTTTTTATTATCCAACAAAATGAAGGGATACAACCTACAACACACTCATTGTAACTTCCTCTTATTTCTCTCAGAATACAATATTTGCAATAATACATAGCCAAAATACAATTCTCTAGTAAAAGATGGTTTCCTTCTAGGGAAAAAAACCCTAAAATAACTTCTACCGTCAGATATGCAACCTTATAATGAGCGGTCTAGATTGACTATGAAATTACAACATTTGACAAGGCAAATTTTCCCAAATTTTCGCTTCAGGGGCGTTGTCCCTGAATCCCTTGCTTCGGGGGGGTGGCTACAAAAAATTTCGTCGCGTCCCTGGTGACGGTTATGGGGGGGAAATCCCCCCATACCTGTCGTTAGGTAATGGGGTCCAAACACAAGTGAAACAAACCTCTGAATCAGGAAGATAATCAGGCTCCACAACCAACAACACACGCTCCTACATTTCTGTTGTGGGAAACTCTATGGCCTCTATTGATATATTCATGATTTGACACTCCGATATTGTTGATGATGGTTGAAATGCCATCGGTAGTGTATCTGTTGTATTTTTTTTTCTCTCTATGTGTTCTTCTTATGTGATTCGTACTAGCATTATCCAATTCGATTCCAAAATCTGGCGCAGTGTAGCTATCTGCACCTACACATTCATGTGCATTTCCTCCCATTTCTATGCAACTCGTTGAAATGATTCTTTAATAACTTATTTCACTTTATATCCAATCTTCTCCAATTCACCTTCAATTAAGGCCTATATAGATACTTCCTTTGAGGATTTCCTCTTCTTGTGTTTATGTGGTAATAGCTCCTTAGGATGCTCTTTTCTCTTCTCTCCAGTGCGTGGTGCTATTTTCTAAGTGTCACCTGCACCATTCCCTTGTTCTTCATGTTCCTATTCTTCTTCTTGATCCTTCTCTTGGTGTTGTGTTTCCTTCTGCGTTGTTTCCGACATTGGGTTTTTCCACTCTGCTTCCTGGTTGTTTACAATCAGATAAACATCATGTTTTGTCAGTCTATAGTTGGTCGCCAACTATTATTGATTTGGATACCTCTTTTCTTGGATGTACATGTTATGAACATAAATATACATATAAAATAGATATTGATAACATAATAATTAATTAATAAATAATAAGTATTAATAATGAAAGGACATGTCTCAAATGACATGACTATTGGTTAAGGGCACCCCTGCGTGGGTATATAAATGAACCCTCATTCTCAATTGTATCATATTATCTATTCATATTTTATACATTATTCCTACATGGATTATTATGTTATATTTCAAGTATTTTGGATAATTCTTGTGTGAGCGAACTTTGTTCGTCTCATTTGGTATCAGAGGCTCGTTTCTGATCCTCGCCATTGGTCAAATTTCATTGCCCTTGGCAACAAAACTATTGGCTTTTGGCCACATCAAATTTTTTTCAAAGAGTTTCTCTAAATTTGGTCTTTGAACACTACCCTTGACCTTTGGCCATTTAAGATTCAGAATTTCACCGCAAAATTGAAGTTTTTCTGCAAAGAAAGATAGAAAAAAAAAACATTAAAAAAAAAATAGTCTCCTGCACATTTAAAAGATTAGAAAATTGAAAAACAAAATTACAAAAAGTTATTACAGCCTGAAGGAACTCCACCATACAACAACTGCCCAAGAAATCTGTGTCCGTACAGCTGCCTCCCGAGCAATTTTATCCGGCCATACAGACCTACCGATTTCAATTGCAAGATTGATATTTCCATACAGCTGTCATATGAGTCACAGCAGCCAACCGCCAATTTTTGGTCTGAATTTTGTGTTCGTACAGAAATTGCAGCCACTAATATATTTATGTGAATAGTGAGCATTGTGTGGAGTGCATAAATCGAGCCGTCATTCATAAAATTGCAGAGAAAACCAACACATAAACCAAAGGAGGTGACGGGTGAATAAAAATCGTATCGCTGACTAGTATAAGTGCCTTGCAGAGTTAAATAGCCGGCAGTGTAATCTTATCAGATATACTAGAGTTATTGGCCTAGTTCACTAAGAGACATGTCTCATCATTGTTTCATGACATATCACCAATAACAATTAATGACGGATTATTAGAATTCTAAGGAAATAATTATATTAAGGAAACATAATAAAAGAGGAAGAGGCCCTCTTGGGCATATATAATATTAACAAAACAGAAGCATGATTATTCATTGGGAGAAAATTATATTTTCAAGCCACCTGTAATAGATTTTCGTGGGCATAAAATTGTTTTCCGTGAAATTGAAGTTTCATCAAAATTATTACAACAGAGGTTAAGTCATGCCAAGAGTGTTTTCAAAGGAAGACGTGACGACAGAGAGGGACATGACTATCCAAAACAACATTACAACATCAAAAATTAAAACTATGCACTATTTTCATCCCTTTGATAAAAGACGAATTGATAAAAGTATATAAGAAATAAATTCCACTTAATATATGGTGCAATTTAGTGGCGGGTTATTCTAAAAGGAAGTGTAAGGTACATTTCAAATATTATATTCAAACCCTAGACCATTACAAAAAGAGATATAAGAAAGGGTATAATTAAAATAAAATTAAAAGAAAAGATTATAAAGTGATTATGTAAAAAAAATGGTGTTATAAATATTATTTAACAATAAAGATAAAGGAAACTCAAGTAATCCCATATAAAGAAGAATTATATTGGATTATTTATGGAGATATAAAGAAATGAAATACATATTATTTGATGAAAAAGTAAAATTACTTTTGAAAAAGTGAACAAAAGGATATTTCAAATATTAAAAAGAAAACATTTTTCATACAAATATTAAAAGGAAAAGTACTTTTATACTTTATTATTAAAGTGTAATAATAAAGAGAAAAATGTATTTTATATAAGATATTTATTGATAAAGTAAGAGGAGTATCAGGAAAATGAATTTTTCTAAAAAGGATTGAAGAAACATTTAAAATTTATTTATTATGGAAGAATATCAAGATAATTCATAAATACAATCACAGATATTGGAAGGAGAACTAGTATATTATAAAGCGAGCAATAAAAAATTACAATTTGAAATTGAGAAGGAAAAATATTTTAATGGGTTAACACAAAAATATAATCGTTACTTCAAAGAGCGTATTCGGAAAATCATTGAACAAAATGAAGAACTAAAGACCGAAAGACAAAAAATGGACCATGATTTACTAGAACGAGATGAATAAATATTACGATTAAAAAATCATAATCAAAATTTACTAGTTAAAATTAGAAAGTTAAAAGACAAGAAGCAAGGGAATACAAATTCAGAACAAGAAAATCAAGGTCTCAAGGAAAAATCAACTGAAAATGAGGAATAAATATCCTTCCTAAGGAACCTTAACCAGAAGTTACTTGAACAAATTAAAATCTTAAAGGACGAAAGAAATGAGAACCTAGAATCAGAAAAAAACAATAGGTCAAAAAATAAGGAAGAAGTTTTATGATTAAAACGACATAATCAAGATTTATTAACTTAGATTAAAATGTTGAAGCATGATAAGAAGACTTTACAATAAAAGCTAGATCGAAAAACATCATTAGTCGATAAGGAAATGATGACAGATCCAATCAACCTTACAACTCAAAAGGAGACAAATCCATCTCATGTAAAGAAGTTTTCAAATGTCAAGGTACAAACAAGCAAGCGATATCAAGAAGACTCAATTCCAAAAGTTAATTAAGAAAAATATGCAAGTATCAGAAGTAAAGATCAAGTTGCAAGGATGTCTTATCAACATCCTAATCACAAAAGTCAATACTTCAGCCAATCAATGTATCAACATAAACAAATAACCGCTATCACAAAGAATGTTACTTCCACTACAAGTGCGGGTCAAAATAGAAGCGATCATGGGAGTATAAATGTATCAAGTTCTTTCCAAGAACCCTATAAAAAACCGAATCCGCAGAAGATCGAATTAGGTTGGGCAGACCCCTTTACAATTCGTCAGTTCTTCTCAGTGCTTAGAAGATCCTATCATCTCAGGTCCTCAACAATTACTAACTCAATAATGAAGAAGCATGAGACAATAATTACAAGTTAGAGAACGAGAAAAGTCTTCCATAAAGTATGCTTTGAAGACAAAGCATTTTTAAAGGGAAGACAATGTTATGAACATAAATATACATATAAAATAGATATTCATAACATAATAATTAATTAATAAATAATAAGTATTAATAATGAAAGGACATGTCTCAAATGACATGACTATTGGTTAAGGACACCCCTGCATGGGTATATAAACGAGCCCTCATTCTCAATTGTATCATCTTATCTATTCATATTTTATACATTATTCCTACATGGATTATTATGTTATATTCCAAGAATTTTGGATAATTCTTGTGTGAACGAACTTTGTTCGTCTCAGTACATGTGGCATGGCCCTAATTTGAATCATGTGATTTCTTTATATGCTTCAATTTTTTGAGGAAGGATGCATGGTGTGTCCTCACTACACTGTCGAATTGTATCCTTATAAATGTAGAAAATGTCATTGTTGTCCAGTTTCATATTCTTGTGCACGGTATGCCACAAAGAAACATACCTCGCCGCCAGGGATTGTTTATGCATACCTTCCGAGAACCGAGTTTCTTCTGGCTCCCTCCAAGTAACCAATGCAATTAAAATTAGTAACCATGCATAGTGAAACTTTGTGTCGTTATCCTATGCATCCCTGCAGTCCTTTAAAGCTACTTCACCAAAAATGTCACCTAGTTCATCTGCACTCCTGTTATGCATTTTTTTGTTGCTACTATTACTCTTGCAAGAACCTAGTCTCTACGACATTTCCTGAGTAACTTGTAAGCCATCACCTGCATCGCAAATATGACAATATCATCATTAATTTTCGTGATGTCCAATCGGCGTGCTCCTCTTTGCGTGTCATAATGTCCTTCATCCTTTCTACTAATTCTTTCTCTCGAGTCTTATCCATGAAAAAAGGTAGTGCATCTTCCCTTGCTGGCAACAATACTGTAATATGTATGATAAGTTGATTGTCGATTGACACTGCCCTGTCCAACCAGAGGAAACCTCCATGGACATAGCTCAACAATAACTTGACATAGATGTTAATTTCTGCGTTTTTTCCATAGTGTGGGATCTCCAACAGGTTCAATATGCTTGTTTGTTGCACTCATGTTTCCCACTCCTATGAATTGACTATGAGTACGAGTGAGTCTGGTATGAGTCTTGTGCATAGATGATTTTGTGGTGCTAACTCTATAAATTTCTTCATATCTACAAGATAATGGTATGAAAACCGTATACTTCATACCTCTCCCAACATGTCTCCCTCAATGTTGACCCCAAGTGGAACCACCGGTGTAACGAGGTCATATTTCAACTCCTTACGCAGTCTAACTAGCTTTGTTTTTGGCTTTCTGGGTAGCACATATGCCCGTGGAAAGTTTAATGGATTTGATGTCTCTGCTCTCGAGGTTTCTCCCTGTATAGGTATTGATGTCTGCTTAGTGCGTGATTTCTTCGACTGTTATGTGAATGCTCATGTCTTTGGTGTCTTGATGGCTTTTTGCAATTCATCTCTCTCTGCAACTCACTCGACTCTTTGTTCTCTTTGAATGTCCAAACAAATATGACCTTTCTTGTTTCCCCTCATCTACTTTTATAAGATCTTGTTAGTTGTTTCATTCTCTTTGAATGTCCAAACAAATATGACCTTTCTTGTTTCCCCTCATCTACTTTTATAAGATCTTGTTAGTTGTTTCATTCCTCTTTGCGCCAAAATTCGCAGTCCAATTCGATCTTGTTCACATTCAATTATTGTCTGGATTTTGAAACTTGAATTTCGTCAAGTGCTATGATGATAGCTTTAGGGTACCTACCTCAACTATCGGAATGCTCCCATTCCCATTTAGCAGACAGTTATTTTAGATTAGTAGTAAGATATAAGAGTCTGTAACGAGTAAAGCCTAAAACGTCAAGATAAGACTGCACACAGCCAAATTAAGAAACGAGGCGGGGGCATTCCGAGAATTGAACTCGGGACCTCTCGCACCCTAAGCGAGAATCATACCACTAGACCAAATGCCCTGATAGATGTCTGTCATTTTCAAGAAGATTTGGTAACCATGTTTATTACTGTTTGTAATAATAATGAAAACCTAATAGCAATAACAAAAGGGAGAATTATAACTTCTTTCCCGTGTCAGAACTGGGACTTGAACCCACGCCATCTTACGAAGATCAGAACTTGAGTCTGGCGCCTTAGACTACTCGACCACCCTGACCGAAAATTTTTACAATTCATGCCAATATGAATGAGTTTGTAACGCAGAGACTTTAAATTTTTTTTAACGCGTCGGGATTACCTGGGTTCAAATTCGCTGGCTGTCATTATAAACGCGTCAGGATTACCTGAATTTAAACAAGAAAAATCTGTAACACATCAGGATTACGTAAGTTCAAATCCACCAACTAGCACTATAAACACATAGACTTGTAAATTTTATGCAACAAAATCAAATTAACGCAGAGACTTGTAAATTTTATGTAACAAAATCAAATTAGGTCAAAGCAAACGACGCCTTGATATGGCGATCAGCTCAGGTCATATAGAAGAAGACCGTAGACGGACACCTGATGACAATATAAGCGAAATCTTCTTAATTAAAATTAAAATTAATTACATTTAAAATTGCTAATTAAAAAGATTAGGAGATTGTAAATATATTTCCACTAAAGGTCGATTTGATGCTCTTGGAACATGAAACATCATGACTCCGATAATGAAAATTTACAATTTTGTTTCTACTCGACCATCCCCACATTGCAGATTCAATAATAATGTCAAAGTTTAGTCAAAAATATATATTGCCAATTTTGTAAAGATAAAATATCAGAAAATAGATTTTGTTTGGTACACGACTTATTTTTATATTTCAACCCATTATAATTTTATTACTAAATTGTTTATTTTGTTTATAATTTGTGTGTGGGTTGATTCATAATTTAATTGACAATTTCACTTAAAAGAACCCATGTTTAATATAGTTTTATACTTAATGTTGTTAGCATTTGTGTAGTCTATTTGTTTCGAGACATTGTTAAAAACTAAGTTGTTAGCATTTGTGTAGTCTATTTGTTTCCAGACATTGTTAAAAACTAAAAGGATTGATCAAGCAATATTTTATTTTGATTCAACTAAATTGAATAAATTATAATTTTATTGGACAATTGACTTGCTTGACCCTTCTCAACTTATTTTTGAACTTAGCACAAGTATGAGAGTATATGAGATAATGTAGATTGTCTTAAAAAGTTTTCATAGCCTAGTTTCCTATAAGCACTAAGTTTTTGAACTTAGCACAAGTATGAGAGTATATGAGATAATGTAGATTCTCTTAAAAAGTTTTCATAGCCTAGTTTCCTATAAGCACTAAGTTATATGTCTTATAACATGCAAACACAAATGCACTCCTAAATCTATGACCAAAATCATATCTATGCTCCTTGTGAATAATGGATACTACTTGCTTCAAATTTCTTCATCTTAAGGTTTTGTATTTGCAAAAGAAAGCTTTTTGGGCTAGTCTACAACAAAATATCATTGTTGGGATTATTCTTGTAGAGAAACACATTAATGGATGATCTATATTTTATGATCATTAGTCAAAGTGATCAATTTCTCATGAGATTGAATAGTCCAATTACCACTCATTAGGTGAGTGAAATTTCTCATGAACTTGAATAGTCTAGTCAACACTCATTGTAGGTGAATCTTAACCACACACACACACACACATACATTTATGAACCCTAAGTAAACAAATGATAGAAGATAAAGGGAGAATATGCACTGATAAGAGTGAATGAAGATAATAATATGAATAATGGAGTGGAGAGTGCACTCTAGCCTTGAATTGAATGATACTTGCATCCAACATGTCTCATTGTAATGTATGTTGTGATAGTTGTGTCTTCTCACTATAATGTATGTTTCTATGTCCATCATGGGATTCCTACAACACCACCTATCATTCATGATCCAAAACATAGTAGTCAAGAATCTCATCCATTGCTAATGTGTGCAAGTACCGTATGATTAACTAATAATTTGTATACTTAATTATGAGCTATCAATCTTTACTATCACCATATTCTTCTAGTCCATGTAGATTTATATTTGAAGTTTTGAATATTAGTGAAGAATTCAATAACTACAACTTCCATGCAAAATATATCTACATTCAACACTTTATGAGCTATCCCAACATTGTTCCAATTGTGGATTTTCGAAAGGTGATTAGGTCCCACATTTTATTTACCTAGTTTAACCACCACTTCAAAATCAAAATCGTAAAATAGTAGCAAACTTCGATAGAATTAACCTTCCAACATTGTCTTCTTAACCAAATACTTGACCACTAAATTATCAATGGACAACTTGAAGGACTAGTCCAGAAAATAATACTTGAAATTTTGTAGCATATACGCCATCACCAAGCCTTTTCATTTCATGGTTGTGCAATTAATTTTTTTTTTCTAGAAAATTACCTGGGGTGGTGTAGCATGTGTTCCCCTAGCTATGCCAACATGTTCCCAATGCAATGGTAGTGGAATGCACATGGACATGGAAAGAGCCCAATGCGATAAAATGCATGTTGGGTTCTTGGAACAGTTCAAATTATTTTGATA
>JZKD02S0501964.1:197912-208027 GCA_000966675.3 Picea glauca | reverse complement strand
ATTGGACAACCAATCTTGGAGAAATCTTTTATAAATCTCCTATAGTATCCCGCCAATCCCATAAAAGATCTAATGTTTGAGACATCCTTTGGGGTAGGCCATTCCATGATAGACCTGATCTTGTCAGGATCTATTGCAACCCCTTCCTTGGATAGAACATGTCCCAAGTAATGTATTTTCTTCTGAAAGAAGTCACACGTGTTGAATTTAGCATAGAGTTGATTCTCTCTTAGCACTTGCAACACAAGTCTAAGATGCTCTTCATGTTCTTCTCTACTCTTGGAGTAAATTAAAATTTCATCAATGAAAACTAGTACAAATTTATCTAGAAATTTACTGAGTACATTGTTCATTAAGCACATGAAAGTGGCAGGGGCATTGGTTAACCCAAATGGTACTACCACAAACTCATAATGACCATACCGTGTCCGGAAAGTGGTTTTATGGATGTCTTCACCCTTAATTCGGACTTGATGATATCCTGACCTCAAGTCAATATTTGAGAAAACAGATGCACCTCCCAACTGATCGAATAGATCGTCGATCCTGGGCAACGGGTACTTGTTCTTTATTGTTACTTTATTAAGTTGTCTATATTCTATGCACAGTCTAAGGGTGCCATCCTTCTTTTTCACAAACATGACTGGTGCTCCCCATGGGGACACGCTGGGTCGAATATAACCCTTTTCCATCATTTATTTTAATTGCAATTTGAGTTCAACTAACTCAGGTGTGCTCATCCGATAGGGTGCTCTAGACACCGGCACCGCTCCTGGTGTGAGTTCTATCGAGAAGTAAATGTCTCTTCTCGGAGGTAGACCCGGTACCTCTTCTGGAAATACATCTCTGTACTCTCTCAGGATAGGGTGATCATCGGGGCTTGGTTTAGCGCCTTCAATTATCTTCAGTACCTGTATTGCATATAGGGGACATCCCTTTCGGCAATACTTTCTCATTTGCAGGGCTGAGATTTGTCTCACCGAGGCCGACTTTCGGATCCCTTGGAGGGTTATCCTTTGTCCTTCTTTCCTCACACGTTCTAAGGTTTTATGGTAACAGTCTAATTTGACTTTATGGGCGGCCAGCCAGTCCATACCAATCAACAGGTCGTATGACCCCAGGGGTAATACATTAAGGGTTGCTTTGGTGGGGAATTTACCTAACATTAACTGGCAGGCTGGTATGGCCTCTACCACCTTTCTTTTGGTACCAGTGGCTAACTGTACTAACCATGGCTTAGTTTGCTTCTATGGATTTAGTTTACACTTATCAACAGCTCTAGGGGATACATAACTCAAATTTGAACCAGGTTCAATCAAAACAGATACCATATGGTTGAAGATCATACCTTCTATTTCCACCACTGAAGCTTGGTGGTTAGCTTGGTTATTATCCAAGGCTGCATAGATCCGCGACACACTCCTTGCCACATCGTTGACCGTGGTAGCTTCCTGCATGTTATAAATTTTTCGACTGTTCTGTGGTCAGAGTGGACAGTCTCTCCGGAGTGGACAATCTCTCTGCCCGATGTCCATATTGTTCATGACAATATGTTTCCTTTCGTATAGTGTCTTCTAGGGTCTTTGGCTCGTCAAATTCAATTCGGTTTCGGTATTCTTTGGGTAGCCCACTGAGGAAGCGTTGTGCCTTAGCCTTCTCTGCTTTGATGTAGGGTATGTATCTCAATAAGTCGAGAAATTTGTTGACATATTCCTCCATAGTAAGTTGTCCTAGTTTGAGTTCATAAAACTCTTTAGCCTTCTCGTCGAAATATCTTTCCGACAAATATTTCTTCTGGAAGTACTTCTCAAACTGTTTCCAAGACAGGTCCTCCTCGCGGACCCCTTTCATATTCTTAAGGTCTTCCCACCAAATGGAAGCCTTTCCGTTCAGATTGAAAGTGGCCACTCGGGCCTTCAAGTTCTCTCAAAAATCATGGACTCTGAAATATTTCTTCAGTCCGAGTAGCCAAGCCTCGGCTTCCTCTCCCTTCTTTATCTCGCCGTCGAAGGAGGGAGGTTTGGCCTTCCTGAATTCCTCAAATTTATGACTCTTGGAAATATTTTTCTTCTTCTATTTCTTTGGAGAATAGGAACTGGTCTTGCTGCTAGAAGAGCCTTCTGAATCACCAACTTCCTTCTCAGTGGAATCGTCTGGCACTGGTACTTTACCTCTGGGGTGGACCTTTCTAGATGTGCTTCTCTCAGTGTGACCACTGACACAACCACGATTCTGCATCTTAGGTTCATGCTGCATTTGTCGTTGTAGGTCGGATAAGCTCTGCAGTAGAACTGCATTGATTTTGGTTTGCTTTTCTTGTTCTTTCATCATGCTTTCATTATCGGCCTTGCAGCTTTGCAATTCGACCATGAGACTCCTCACAGTCTCAGCTAGGTCTAGAGGGGTTCCTATTTCTCTTCTTTCATCAGACTCTTCGTCTCTGTTGTGGGATCCTTTTCCCACCTCTTGGTGAGTCACCATACTCTGCGTCCGTAGGTTCCCGCGGTTGATCGTCCGCTTGAGTGAAAAGACAAACGTTGACTATTAGTCAAGAGTTAATTCATTTTATAATTTGCGCATAATTTCATAACTCTTTCACATGAATACACAGTCGGGTTTTCATATTCCAAGTTTTTAATCCGTTTTTAATCCTGGACAAGATAGTTAAGTTAGGGGATTACTCCTCACAGGAGTGCTTCGAACTGAGTTTATGCACGACTCGTGCATGAGCCCAATCAGGCCGAGTGTTCTAACCATGCTCTGATACCACTTTGTAACACACCCACTATCATAATAAAAAAAATAAATTGGGGTTAATCTCCCACAAATGAGAAATCTCCAGAAACCCGCATTAGCGAAGTGCCAATCCCTGGTTCAATATCGGGATTCGGGGTTTCTAATGTCAAAATTCATTCATTCCCCAAGACTCGTGATCCTCTGAATTCTGACGCGCTCCTTGCGCATCAACTCCCCAGGCCAAGCCTGTGGTCCACTGCCTCTACGATCGTGGTCTTACGTCCTTTCGAGGCTACTCCTATCGGATTTTCGGGATTTCCGATGTCATAATTCACGAGTCCTCAGAACTCGCGATTCTCCGATCCCAGATATGCCCCTAACACATTAACCCTCTAGGCTAGCTCTGTTCTAATGTGACCTGCTAGTCCACGAGACCACGTGCTCTCCTCTGTCAGAGTTTCGGACTTCGCGGGTTGGAAGTGTTTAGAACTTACGTTCTCAGGATCTCCTATCCTCCGATCCCCGATGCCCTTGGCGTTGACTCCGGCGAAGGTTGACCCTTTGACACCTATCCTCCATTACCACACTATTACAGTGGGGTCATCGCGTTTCGAAATTTCGCTACTTCTCTTGCACTAATTCTCTCGTCACCGAGAACCCTGATATACCCATCCCCGATGCACGTGAGAACTTATTCCTCCATGTCACCACTTTCCCTTTGTTATATCGGATATCGCAAAATCGTGATTTCTAATGCAACAATTCCTTTGTCTTTGGAAACCCTGAAATGTCGAACCCTGACTCCTAGGGATCCTCTGACATGTGTCCCTCCAGATGGATAGTTTAAAACTCCCGTCGGGATATGACGAATCGTGATTCCAACATGAAAGAGGTTCTTGCCTCTGGGAACCCCAATTCTCCGATTTGCGACTTCCTCAGATCTTCCGACACGTGTCCCTGCTGATCGACGGTTCTGAACTTATCGAGATTTCACGGATCGCAAATCCTGATGTGACAATCTCTTCACTCCTAGAATCCCCGATGGGTTAAATCCCGACTCCTACCCTGGTGTCTGACGCGTGTCCTGCCGAGATCAACAACTAGGATCTTTTCTCGGGATTTCGAGACTTTCGAAGTCCTGTTTCCCTTGCTCTCAGGAACTCCGATTCCCCGATTCACGACTCTTCGGGATCTCTTGCCACGTGCTCTGGCTGAGATCAATGGCTGAGATTCTCCGTCGGAGTTTTGAGACTCAAAAGGGTCTCATTTCTCTTCGTCCTAAGATACCCCGAGGCCTCCAAAATCCCGACGACTTCCCAAAATGATGACACGTGTCCTACCAATATTAACGGCTAGGATTCATTCTCGGGACTTCGAGAATCACAAGGTCTCGATTCTCGGTCTTAACAAAACCCCGATGACCCTAATATCCCGATGACTTCTCCAGGATGCTGACGGCTGTCGGGACTATGGTCTAAGATCTAACGGTTCAGATCTTTTCTCCTGCATGCTCCCCCTCCAGAAGCTATACTCCGTGCAACTCCTCCCGATCCAACGGTTTACAGGATTTCTACTCCAGATCCGATGGCTCAGATCACTTCTTTGCATGCCTACCCCTACGCTTAACCCTTACACAGCTTCTCTCGATCCAACGGCTGACGGGTAATTGGACCGAGATCTAACGGTCTAGATTTGTTCCTTTTGGGTCTGGGGATTTACGATCCCAATTTCTCGTTGCTCACGATGATAGAGGACCAAGGGGCAAGGTATGTAACACCTTCGTTACTTCCTTCAATCTAATGGTCGTGAATGACTATGGGTCCTCCAACGAGATCTCGTCCGTCGACTTATTACATCTCACAACACTACTATCTTGGAACCTTAATAGAATCGTTCCTCCTCGTACAGGGTTAATAAGGCCTGTGCATTCGAGTCCTTGTTCTAGGTTCTTAGTGAACCTTTCCAAGGAGGGAATCTCTTGTGAAGAGATCCTTACCAGGGAATTTCTGGAAGCAGATAAAGGAAGACAACTTTCCGAGAACGACTGGGCATGATTAGCTTCATTTTATCGATGTAAGTCATGCATGGCTTCCTCTATTACGAGCATATGCCCATTAATTATTAACGAAAACACTACACATATATCCTTACACAAAATTGTTCACAATTTCACATTGCTGTAAGTATATGTATGTCAGAATATGAATTTCAAGATGTAATACATAAAATACTTATCAGAAATCATCAACAGAAGTGAGTGCAACTGCTAAGAGGGTTTCTCGTTTCCACCCAACCGTAGGCTCAGCGACTCCCAAAGGATTTACCACTAGACACCCCTGAGCCGAGACCACGACGTTCTAAGACTGCGTCTCCCTGTCTTCCAGTGACCAAGAGTGAAGGTTGCAATCACCCCTCCTTGCTATCACTCACTCTTCGTAACCTCGCCAGAGTTCCCCTCGCGTCCCCTTATCAATCGCTTATGCCATACGCCTATCCTCTCGCGAGGTTGTGTGTGGCACGATTACCCTTGCACTAGTCAGTCATGATGGCTCTACAGATAAGAAGTTCACCTCCCCATCCCTCATCAAGCCATCAACCTACCGGCCTGTAAGGCATTTATTTCAGGGCTAGCGAGCCGCTTTTAGTTCTCCGAGCTAGTGGAGTCCAAATACGGTATTTAATTCTTGGTGGGATTTCACGCCCCTTTTCTAGGTGCCCCCCCACCACCATCGTGGTCTCTTTTCTGCACATCCCCTCTCAGCAGTTCCGTAATAAATTCAAACTGTTATTTACATTCATTGACTTCTTCCTGCAGGTCCATTTACCTCACATAGTCATACTTATGAGTTTTTCCATAGTCCTTGGCCAATTCAGTTATATTTACAATCTGGTGGAAACAGGGTGTTACATAGATCATTCAAGGATATATACCAAAGTGATATAATTTAAGGATATATATACCAAAGTGATATATACTAGACATGGTTTAAGGGCCTATCTTGTGCCTCTATTGGTGACTCAAACATTGGCCCAAGGACCTCCCTTAACTTTGTTGTGGATTTATCATTGTCTATTATCTATAGAAAAATTTTCAAAAATTATTTGACTTCATCTTCCATTATATATACTAGTAGAATCATGCATTAGCTTAGTGGTCAAATTATGGAAGTTTTTATATTTCTTGCATTCATAGTAACTATGTTTCTAGCATTCATAGTAACTATCTTTCTACAATCATGTGTATTATGTATTGTCTTTTGGTAGTACCCACATCAAGGATGGTGAGACTATAAGTAATTCCTTTCAATATACCCCACTTCATAATAATTATAAAAACATGGTGGGAGAAGATCCACTTAATTCCATAGAGCCCTATCACCCTAATTCTAATTATGCCCCCCATCCACTCCCATTGTTAAATCCATTGTTTGGAAACTTATATGCTAGATTGTGTCTCTTCTAATTCCCCTTGGAGACTCTTTTAATGCCAAATCATTTGGCCTTCTACATTCCAAACATTTAATCTACCTAGACTATTATTGGAGAAATATCACCAGTATGGTAACTTAGATATCCCTAGGACTTGCCTATTGATCCTAGACATACAATGGGGATAGACTTCCAATGGTTTCCCTAGATGCCAAAAAAATATTTTTCTTTTAACCAAGAAGAATAGTAATCATACCTTATGACCAACGATTTCCTCACATATTTGGCTAATGCACCTCCTGAGATGCAGCTCCAGCTCCTATAATCTGCTTCCTACACATGAGAAGACAAACAAATATTGATCTACTTTCTCTCCTAATGTTACAAAAATCCAATTCACTATGTCTATCCTGATCTATTTAACACGAGACCAGATCTAAGCATTTACAAATCAACACGAGACTAGATCTAAGCATTTACAAATCAAATACAAACACATTTAGGGGAAACCAATGATCTATTCATTAACATGTAGGAACCACATGAAACATAATACCTTGGATGTGAAATCATTTCTCTTTTCTCCTTGCCCCTAATTCCTCCTCAGCTTCTCAATCTGACTAGGAAATTTGATTGTGGTCGTTGTGACTGGAGAAGAACCTCTATAATTCGACATCATAAATCTGCAAAATATTCTTCCCCCTCTTTCTCAATACTTTCCTTCTTTATATATATCCTTGGAAGAGGCTTGAGAGAGCTTCTAGATCTTCTGGAACCCACTGGAAACTCGAATGTTGTGATTTTCTAGCCCCATGCCACAAAGATACAACTGATCCCTCGCTTACCTCTTCATAACTTTACAAATCTAGAAGGTTGCAGGGATCATCGCTTGTTGCATTATAAACGACCAACGACTATAATCACATGTTTTCTCCTATATTCCACATGAAGACCCTTAAAAAAAGTCCTAAATCCTGAACAAGAAATGTATTTTGACTTTCATCTTCTGTTGGATTCCCTTCTGGCATGTAGGGTGTAAATTAAGACTATAGCATATACTAATAACTATTCTACTTCCCACCAAATAGCATTAATCCAAGTGAAATATTTGTTATCTCCCCTTCATCATGTGTGATTCCTACTCATTTACAGTGGTATGTGTTACCATTTGTTGGCATTAATGTGAGCACCTTGACTTCAACAAGCACAATCATCCTTCATTTAGGGTGGTGTGAGAAACTATCACCTAGAGTAGTGTGATCACCCTTCATTTCAAAACATTGTGATCACACTAACTTGATTTGGTGTGAACTACCCTTCAAGTTAAACATTTTCATTTCTCTTCATTTATATGGTATCATGTACCTTCATTTGAATAAGGTGAGCTACCTTTACTTGAATAGGTGTAAGTGTCTTTGTTTAAACAAGTGCTCCATTGTTTTGATCTACCATTCTTTCAAAGCGTTACAACTTTTGTCATGGGAACAACTTTGATGTCTTTCATTCATATGAGTTTGAGTAACCTTCATTTTTTTGGTAAGGGAATGACTCAACCACAAGGATATGGGTCAATCACGAATCACGAATCCCAACATCGAGCTTCTCAATATGGTATACCGTATTACAATGTAATATGGTATACCATATCTCATGTAGATTTTGTTTTAAAAAAACTTAAAGGAAGTGTGGCAATATCGACGATTGTTCGTTGGAAAGTTATGATATTTTTTTAACAAGCATGGCAATAGTGACGAAAGTTCGGTGCACTTTGCCACGGATTTTTGTCACACATGTAGAATTTGCGTCGTAAATTTTGTCTCTACCAAACATTTTCATCGTTATTTCCACGCTTTTGCGTCACAACTTTCCATAGTTTTGTGTCGCACGTATGGCATCTGTGTCGTAATATGTTGGTAAGTTTTTTACTTTGGCATGGTTTTTCATCCCTATTGCGATGAAGTTTCATCGTTATTGCCACACTTTATAAGGTAAACCTATCTTGATGGTGATGACACGTGGAGGGATAATTTCATCGTTGTTTCCACGAATACCTGGTTCGTGGATATAGCAATGAAAAAATAGCGATGAAAAATAGTCTTTTCTTTCGTGGAAAGTGCAAAAGATATGTGTGTCAATAGAAACAAAAAACCGTGGAAAATTTGGTCTTATGTAGTATTGTGGCTTCCTTCAAGAACAACATGGGTGGTTCTCTTCCGAGCACTCAACTCCTCCTTTACTACAAAAAAATCAGCATGTAAAACTCTCCACTTTTTCCATACGAATTTATTTTTCTCCCATGCATGTTGACTCTCACAGTCCCCATTGTTGATTATACTTCAAACCCATGGTTCCAATAACTATGAGATGTGACTCCCACCCACCCTCTTACATGAATTCAAGGTTTGAGTATATAACAAGTCAAAGGGAGGATTATATGGTATTGGCACTTTAACTCAAGAAAATGATATGGGTTTCCTTTGGGTCGTCCTTTAGCCCCCTCTCTTGTGGAATCGTAGCTCCCCATCATTTTTGTCCCTCTCGTATCGTAGCCAAAAAAAATAAATATATTATTTATTTCAATTTACGTATTATACAACTCGCCCCCCTATCATATTAATCAATATGGGCTCTTCACACCAAACATCTCAGATCATTAGCCTAAATCACATTTATAAAATTACATTATAATCCAAGGGGATCAAAACTGGGGTTGTTACAAGCCCCACCCCTTTATTTCTACAATGTCCTCGGTGCACAACACCATATAGGTGTACATGCATATTAAAAAACTAGGCTCTCCTGCCTAATATCACACCTGCATTCCAACCAAAACATAAATACATAGGCAATCTAGTCCAAAACCCATAGATACATAGGTACTTTGGCCCAAAAACCATAGATACATAAGCACTATGTCCCCAAAATCCATACATAAGGATTTTACAATTTATAATTATCACAACAATTCCAATCAACAATCTATCATTCCCCTTAGTCTCTACAACCCAAGGAACTACACCCCCTTCTCTGATCTACATTCCCTTGAGATGTACCACTTCCCTCTAGGGCCTCAGCATAGACCGACCAGGAAGCCTCGAAGATGTGGCTTTAGAAATCCCAACAACAACCAATTTCATAATTTGTTGATCCCCACAACAATTCCAACCAACAAAATCTCATTCCCCTCAACCTGCATAGCCCAAGGAAGTGTACCCCCTTTTCTGCACCGCAGTCCCTCAAGTTGTACCACTTCCTTCCAATATTCCAACGCAAGGTTGGCTAGGAAGGATCAAAACTATGTTTCTAAGAACTCCAATTGTTATTTTTGGATTACTGAGAGGGGGGGTGAATCAGTAATATCGTAATTATAATAATTTTTCTTCAAATGTTATATCAATGTCGAATTATTATCCAATAATGAGCAGTGAGATATCAACAATCACACACATACACAGTACACCGGTGTTTTACGTGGAAACCCAAATATGGAGAAAACCACAGAATGTTTTTATTTATATGTCTTGAAGAATTACATTCATTGGAAGCACCAACTTGCTTTGTTTTCCAGCTGCAACTGGAAGGAGGTTCCAACCCCCTAGTTGCTCAGGCTACAACCCAAGGGAAGCTCCAACTCCCTAATTCTCTGACTACAACTAGAAGGAGGCTACAACCCCTTTTGTTCTCCGGCTACAACCAGAAGGTGGCTACAACCACCTGTCCTTACCCCGTCCTGCCACCCTGAAGTAGAAGTAGAATGATGGAACCACTGTCACATTATGACTATGATATATTCCGATGTAAACCTATACCAATAAATCTGAACCATTCATTAACCTGTACCTCAACCCGTAATCAACCTGTACCATAAACAAGTGCATCAACCATGCACCAACCTGTACCAAACAACCTGTAATCAACCTGTACCATAAACAAGTGCATCCAACCATGTA
>JZKD02S0501964.1:184476-194681 GCA_000966675.3 Picea glauca | reverse complement strand
TCCAATTCTTCATCCATGGCCTTATTCCAAAATTCATCCTTGTTGGCTTCTTCAAAACAGTTTGGTTCAATTGTAGATAAGAGTGATAGGTGTGTTTGTTCTGGTGAATAGATTTTTCTTCTAGTCTCAACTCCTGCATCTGTGTTTCCAATAATCTGATCTAAAGGATGATTCTTTTGTACTCGTTTGCTAGGTGTATTTGGAGATACTTGTTGAACTTTCTCTTCTGCTTGTGTTGGATTCTCTTCATATTCATCTTCCTCTTATACTTGTTTTTAATCTTCTTCTTCGAAAAGTTGTTCCATTGATTTGTTTTCTTCTTCCTTTGATTTTGGTCTGCCTGTTTAATCAATTGTTACGTTGATGCTTTCCACAAATTTTTTTAATTTTAGATTGTAACACTTGTATGATTTCCTTGTACTTGAGTAACCAACAAGTATTCCTTTGTCCACACAAGATTCAAAATTTCTCATTCTACCATCTTCCCTTTTGATGTAGCATTTTCTTCCAAAAAATCTGAAGTGCTTCACAATTGTTGGTCTTCCTTTCCATAGCTCGTAGGGATTTTTATCAATGTTGTTTATGAGAATTACTCTATTTTGAATGTGAACTTTTGTATGCACTTCCTGTGTCCAAAAAATGTTTGTCAACTTTGAATCCATTATCATTTTTCGAGCCATTTCTTGTACTGTCATGTTCTTTCTTTCAACAACTCTATTCTGTTAAGGTGTCCCAGCGATAGAGAATTGCCTTTTTATTCCATGATTGCTGCAGTAGTCCATAAATTCCTTTGAGGTTAATTCTCCCCCATTATCCGATCTTAAGCATTTGATTCTTGAATCCATCTCATTTTCAACCATTTCTTTGTAGATCTTGAAATTTTCAAAAGCTTCCGACTTGTTCTTGAGAAAGAAAACTACAGTCATTCTTGTATAATCATCAACTAATAACATAAAGTATCTCTCACCTTTTAATCATTTTGTTCATTTTCGTTTTATGAGGTTCTTGTTTGTGACTATGTTGAGGTTCTTTAGGAGGGACTGTCATTCTGCAATTTTTGGCCATGTGTCCAAAATTGTTACATTTGTAACATTCTACTTCATTTCTCAAAGATTCAAACCTGTTGTAACTTCTTCTATGTGTTTCACTAGATCTTCTTGAATAACCCCTTTGTGTATGGCTCTCAAAGTAGTTATTGTTCCTGTTTTTAGCTCTGCAATTTACAGATTTATGTGCAAAATTATTACATGCATAACATAAACCAAAAAATATAGTTTGATACTTGGTAGTTGAAGATCTTCTGAAAGGAGGTTCTCTTATGAATCCTTCTTATTCTTGAGGCATGTATATCTGTTGTTGATTCTGAAATCTGAATCTTCTTGGTGGAGGAGTGTCCCTGTAATCTTCTGTGTATATCTTTTTATCCCCTTTTATTGTTTTTGCATAGCTTTTTGGATTTATTTCTTGATATTTTTTTTTGGAGATTGATCCCTTTTCTGTCTGATTGTATCCAAGTCTGGACTTGTCAAGATGAGGTTTTTGACTACTGATAATTTCATCCAGACCTTTTAAGCTATTCTGCATATTTTTCTTTTGAATATCCTTTCTTAGTGTGACAATCTCTGCTTCCAGGTTTCCAATGATCATGTCCTTTCCTTATAGTTTTTCTTTGAGTGCTTCTTCAATTCTTTTATCTTATTCTATTTGAACCTTCAATTTTGTTATCATTTGTTCTAGTTCTTGAGTGTCTTTTTTCTTATCTAGTTCTGCTTGTAGTTTCTTGTTTTTCTTCTTTTCTCTTCTGATAACTTCTATGGGACTCATTAATTATTCTCGAAAAGTTAACTTCTGCCTCTTCAATTTCTTCTTCATATGCTTCTTCATATTCTTCTTTAGAGTCTTCTTTATCAGAGTCTTCTATTGCCATGAATAGAACTCTCCCTATTTCACTGTCACTGACTTCATCTTCATCTAATGATGAGATGTCTTCATTGGTGCAAAAGATTTTCTTGAAAATTTTATTTGTAATTCTTTTACCTTTGTATGTTTGTCTGCCTTTTGAGTAACCTTCATCATTTATCTTTTTCTTATGAGGGAATTTGTTAGAAAAATGACCAATACCATCACAATTAAAACAAATTAAAGGAACCTTACCTCTATCCCTATTGCCGGTTACCTTGTTCAGTCTTTTGACGAAGTTGGCCACTTCGTCATCATCTTCCAAGACGCCGTTGATGATGTTATATTCTTCTTGTTCCTTTTTCTTTTTCTTTGATCTTTTGGATGCTTCAAAGGCTGCTTCTTTTAAATCTAGATTTTCCTGTTTAGTTTTCATCTCATATGCTATGAAGATTCCATGTAGTTCGTCCATGCTTATTGAGTTTAGATCTGATTTTTCTTCTAGTTCTGATATATTAGGGTTGAATCTCATAGGAAGAGATTTTAGTACCTTTTGAACAATTACTGATTCTTCAATTTCTTATCTCAATCCTATGATTTCATTCACTGTTTCATCGACTTGTAAGAAGTAGGCTGCGATATCTTCATCTTCCTTCATTTTTACTTGTTCGAACTGACCTATGTGAGTTTGAAGCTTTTCTTCTTTCACTTTTGAATCTCCTTCATAAATATTTCGAAGCTTGTCCCAAATCTCTTTATCATATTTACAATGTGAAACTTTGGTGAATATCGTATCACTGAGACCATTCAAAAGTGCATTTTTGTCTTTGGAATTATTCTCACCAAGTTTTATAGCTTTATCATTTGTTGGTGGAACTGTTGGTGCTGTGTATCCATCTACAATTGATTGTCAAACTTGAAATCCCTATGCCTACATATATGTCTTCATCCTTATGCTCCAAAAATAATAATTATGCCCATCACACTATGGTATTCCATTTTTATACGAGTTGGTACTCTCCATGATCTACCTTTCAGTGGTTAAACTAGTTTCTGAAGGAACCTTCTCTGCAACCAATTGTTGGATTAATAAGAGGGGGGGTGAAACAGTAACAACATAATTATAATCTTTTTTCTTCAAATGTTATATCAATGTAGAATTATTATCCAATAATGAGTAGTAATAAATAAATAATCACACACAGACATAGTGCACCGGTTTTTTATGTGGAAACCCAAATCGGGAGAAAACCACATAATACTTTTTCTTATATGTCTTAAATAATTACATTTATTGGAAGCACCAACTTCCTTTGTTTTCCAGCTGCAACTGGAAGGAGACTCCAACCCCCTAGTTTCTTAGGCTTCAACCTGAGGTAATCTCCAACTCCCCAATTCTCTGGCTACAATCAAAAGGAGGCTACAACTCCCTTTGTTCTTCGACTACAACCAGAAGGTAGCTACAACCACCTATCCTTGCCCTATCCTACCACCCAGAAGTAGAAGCAGAATGATGGAACCACTGTCGCACTATCACTATGAGATATACCATTATAAACCTATACCAATAAATCTGAACCATGCATCAACCATGCATCAACCTGTACCTCAACCTGTAATCAACCTATACCATAAACAAGTGCATCAACCATGCACCAACCTGTACCAAACAACTTGTAATCAACCTGTACCATAAACAAGTGCATCCAACCATGTACCAAGTATGTGCCAATTATGTGTCAACTACTCATCAAATATGACTCATCAATATGTACCAACATCATCAACTATACACCTCATGTGTGTGCCAACTCATCAACTAGTTGTCTCAACCATGTACTCAACATGTACTTCAACCAAAATCCCTCATCAATTTCATCATCCAAATATGATTTGTAGCTCTGTAATAGACCTTGTGTATATGATCACATTCCTGCAAACCTTCCTTAACTTTAACATCAAGAGACTAGCATTTTCATCAAACTTTTCTTTAGTCTCACATGCCTAGTTGTGGATTAGTCAACAATCCTAACTTGAAGTAATCATAACTTTGAGTCTGTAATGTATAAAGATCTGAAACTGATACACAATGTTATTCAGTGTGTTTTATGAAATTTCTCCAGGTGTCACTACTTGGAACCTCTCATAAAAAGAGTTATAGCAAAAATGGCATACCTTGTTGAATTCTAGATTATTCTAGAGAGCGACCTTGTAGAGCGTTCCCCACACAAAAAATTAGTTGAATTAATATGAAACTGTTAAAAAACATACTACAGAATGTAGCCTAATGCAAAATTTTGGTCTCATTTAATTTGTATCTTTTATCAAGAAGTTATGATATTTTTACCCGAAACACCTGTTTTTGACTAGTTTCAGGACTAGCCACAAACCCTATTTGCCACGGAGTCTAACTACCAAAATACAATGACCCACAAGAATAATTTTTTACCACAGATACTTGGGTATGTTTTCTCAATGGAATAGCAATTTCATGGTCTGAATCATTATAGAAAACAATTTATAGCGAAAATGGTGAAATGACTTGTAAATAACATACCTTAGAAAGCACCATCAAAATAATTTATCCTTCCTTGTATTTCGGCCTTCTTTTCTTCACCTTCCCTCAGTAATTCATCTTAGATATCCTTGGTTACCTCATAAACCTATAGATATTCAATATTATCAAGTGTGATTAAAATTAGAGAGCCTTGCCTCTTATTTATACTCTCCAAGTATCTTCCTTAAAAACATCTTCTAAGTCACTTGGCCCACTTTCCTTATTTTAGGGTTAACCCATTTCTAATTTATCCATTAAATTTATTATTGAAATTTATTTTGTATTCACTTTGAATTATAATCCACTCATCACTTCACTTTATTATTTACCTTTTAAAATCTCTTAAACCACTTTGACTACTTTGACCTTTTGGGGCTTCTAGATGACATAGAGGGGCCTCCAACTTCGTAAGGCTATAAATCTCAAACCATAAGGAGTTATGTGACATTCCACATACCACCATAAATCTAATGACATGTACTATCCATCTAGAATAATATTACCTTCAAATATAGAAAAATCATATTGTTATCCATCAAACAAACTTGGGTCCATTACCCAAACCTCGGTTCTCCAAATTCACATGGTCATAACTCTCTAACCGTGAGGAGTTATGTGATGTTCTACATACGACCAAAAATTTCATGACAAGAACTATCCATCTAGGATAGTTTCCCTGGCAAATTCATTGTCCTTTATCTCATTATTCCATAACTAAGCATGGGTTCTCTTACTCTATAAAGTGTCTTCCCGTGAGGGCTTTCACCATAAGGGGACCACTTTGGAGTCCATCCATATTTACTTCTTATCAACAATGAAAAAACAATAATGATTCATACTTACATCAAACAATATTGGGTCCATTACCCAAACCTTTTTGCTACGGGGCTTTCTTCAAGGGTTGACATCAATGACAACCAACCTTAATCAACAGTTATAACATAATTTTCAAACTTTCAAAATAGTTTCAAATGTTCTTCTCACATGGAATTTTCAAATTCCACTGGACTTTTATATTATCTTCTCTTATGGAGCTCTTCTTCCTTTTCGTTGTAGCTAGTATTTCATTCCTTTTTCCTTTGGAATAAACCACCTCTTAGTTTTCTTCATTTTTCATCTATCCCTATAACATCCACTGAGAAACACGCATGTTATATTTATTTTCAAATAAAAATTATACCATTTACAGGAGTTCCCAACTCCACAATGTAAACATTTGTTTAAAATTAAGTTTGCAATCATAATTCAATACTTATATGTATGGTTATATTGTGCTTCACAAAGCTTCCATGGGAAAAAATTCAACTCAATTTTCTTTCCTAACACACCCTCATGATTTCAGCCACCATTCCATATTCATTAATCAAGTCTCCTCTTCACTACTACACAATCCCTTGGGTGATCCATCATTTTCCAAGGTGTTCTTGTGCAAGGAGAGCACCAACTCATTACCAGACTTCCACTAGCATTCCATAACATGTGGCAATCATAGAATTCTAGTGTCCTAACAATAGCCTTCTTCCTAATCTTTCTAGCTTCAATGGCCATCATCTCATTTGTATCACACACTGTTGTGCTTGGTTTTCCACTTGGGTGAGAAAAATCAATGCACTTAATTACCTTTTTAGATCAAAAAGATAATACATAAAAGAGTTAGTTGATTAGTGGATCAAGCATGAAGAAAATAAGAAAATAAATAATAAGAAAAATACAACTAAACTAAGCATGCATGAAACTCAAATAAAAACATGAAAATGGAATAAGGAATAACTACCAATGGATAGTGGTCTTTGAATTGATAACACTTAGGATAAAAATGGGACTTATGAGTCCCCTCTTCCTCCTTGGGAGGGTCCTTGAGGTCCGGAAAATAAAGTGCTTCCTCTTTTAACCATGAAGTAGCAATGGTGAAGAATTTTTTTCTAAACCTCTCAAGAGGTAAGAAGAATAACCTTTTATATGATCACTAGAATAGCTCTAGGAGAACTGAGGATTCTTTGAGAACAATCCAACAACATAAAAATGCATCAAACTCTTACATTGTTTACATGCCTTGATATTTTATTTATAGAATTCCTACAATCCATTGCATAAATAATTCATAGTGTGAATGTGGTCCTTTTGGAGGTACCATGCATCCCTTTCATATCTCCAAGGATAGGTTTTAGGACGATTTGGGTGTCTTATCATGGTACACCCCTAGCTGGAAGTGGGTGAGGCCCGACCAAATGCATTAATGTGTCATTTTTGCATCAACATAATTTCCTGTGAGAACAGTTGCACAACATGTACAAATTGCACAAACTCAGGTGTGTTGGATTGTGTAGATGTGGGAAAACACGCTTTGAGGGAATTGCGCATAAATTCAAGGGTCTTTTTGTATAGTTTTCTGACTTGCTAAATGAATCATGTTATTGTTGAAGGCATGCTAATGGGTGTACTGCACTGATACTTTCTTCAACCATTGTTAGTATTATTTTGGATGATTTTTCAATGATAATAGATGCCCCCTAATGTGTGAGGTAAGGATCACGCCTATAGCTGAAATACATCATTGTTTTTTTTTTTTTTGTGATGTCATTGTGTAGAAGAGGAGAATACAATATAGAGGGGACTGCAAGGAAAATATGTTATAGAGAGAGGGGAAAATTATTCGAACTGAGTGTTCTCCAAAAAGGATAAAAATATTTTTACAAATGAGGCATGCTCCATTCTCATATCATGAAAACGAAATTGCATAATTGTAACTGCAAATTCTTGATTAAGAGGATATCTACAACACCCTCAAGGGAATCAATAACGAAAAAATGACAATTTTGATGAATGAACTAGATCTGATTCAAGGAATGGACAATTGTGTAATGTGTCAATAACTCAGAGGATTTAATGGCCTATCTAATTCATAGGTCTCCAACTGCTATCAAAAACTACAATGCTCACATAGTAAAACCCACTATAACATGAAACTGTGTTGAGTTCGAATGTAATGAGGACTCTTTATGTTCCATTCAAGACTCATCATTCATGAGGTGGTGAGTAAAGATACTACCACCTCCTTGGAAACTTGTGTTGACTTTGATAGGTAGGGAGGTGTGACTGCAAGAAACAAAGGGATTATTGACATCAATTGATCAAAATGATGTCAAGAACTATACTGAGAAGAATGTGGATGAACATGTAACGTGGACAAATTTCAAAATATATGAGACTAAAAAACTGCCCTTGGTTGGGGTTATATTTATGGATGGAAGCAATCGTAAAACACGATCTAGTGTCAGGGGGATGAACAGATATTGGGTAAACTGTGTTGAATGGATGAGACTGTAAAGAGATGCAGGATATACCAAAAGATAGAGTTTTTGGACAAGGATTTCTAGTATATGCGGTATTTTGGCCATTGAAAGGGTATTTTGAAGATATAGATATGAAAGTTGGATGCCCCAACCAAGGGAGGCATGGATTTCTTTGTTTCCAGATAAAAAAACACCATCAACTATTTTCGGTATGCAGTGGGAATACCCAGGGTTTAATGTGAATTAACCAACAAAACCCTTAGATACCAACCCTTTGGGCATCACTCCCAAGTAGGTGAAGTCTCACCCGAGGTATCTATGGGAACTGCAGGAAACAAATTTCCTCAATGATGAAGAGATCTTAGGTAGTCCTTATAACCATTCTACCTACCATGTGTTCAACATTCCTTATATCATGTGCACAGAAACATAGAAATATATATCATATTTATAGTAACATAACATATATCATATGTGCACAATAAATAGAACATCAAACATATCAAAATACATAAACACCATTATTAGCGTGGTTCACCCAAAATGGACTACATCCACAATGCCTAACTTCTTATTATATTATTTAGAACATCTATTGAAAAATATGTGCACTTCTCTCATACATTATATCTCAGACACAAAAAATTCCCCTATTGTTATCCTCTTTGCCTACTCACTATTTATCTCCATATCCCCCTATCTCTTTATTTCCTCTCTATCCACAAAACCCTTACATATTTATAAAATTACAATGGGGAATATCCCATATCGATGGACCCAAACTTCCTAACGGATTCCAATGACCTTCCTTATTTTTCACACGCTAAGTCCAATTGTCATTCCTTCTTTTGCATGTGTTGATCCCTGGATGAGTTGTTTCTTTGCTCAAATGGTTTTCTCCTGTGCAGTTCCCAAAAATCGTCCCCAAAATTATGTCCCAACAAGCAGTGGCAGACCCAGAGTTCAATGTGAATTTACCAACAAAACACCAAATACCATCCTTTTTGGCATCACCCGCAAGAAGGTGAAGTCTCACCCGAGGTATCTATAGGAACTGCAGGAACCAGATTTCCATGGTGATGAAGGGATGTGAGGAAGTCCTTATAACTGTTCTACCTAGCATGTGTTCAACATTCCTTATATCATGTGCACATAAACATAGTAACATGTAACATATTCATATTTACATAAC
The DNA here is from genome assembly GCA_000966675.3 of Picea glauca. Lineage (NCBI taxonomy): Eukaryota > Viridiplantae > Streptophyta > Pinopsida > Pinales > Pinaceae > Picea > Picea glauca. The sequence continues at coordinate 185,740 of JZKD02S0501964.1, read as the reverse complement.
ATATATCATATGTGCACAATAAATAGAACATTAAAGACATCACAATAAATAGACACAATGATTAACATGGTTCACCCATGATGAGATATGTCCACAATGGTCGGCTTCTTATTAAATTATTTAGAAGATCCATTACAAAAATTTGCACTCCGCTCATACATTGTCTCATACATACAAAATTCCCTTGTCATTATCCTCTTCGCCTACTCACTATCTATCTCCATATCCCTCTATCTCTCTATCACCTCTCTATCCACAAAACCCTTACATATTTATACAATTACAATGGGGTGTATCCCATATCGATGGACCCAAAATGCCTAACGACTTCCAACTTCCTTCCTTCTTTTGCATGTGCCGATTCCAACTTCCTTTCTTTCTTTTGTGCACATTGATCCCTGGTCGAGTTTTTTCTCTGTTTGCATGATCTTCTCCTGCGTAGTTCTCAAAATTGGTCCCCAAAATCCTACCCGAATAGGCCCCCAACACTCACTTGTGGCTTATCCCAAGCCACTTAGTCCTTTCGTTGTGCTTCCTTCCACACCGCAACAAAATTCTAAAAAAATTTCTTCGTGGTTACGACCTTCTCCTTTTTCCATGCTTCCAAAATCCCCTCAGTTGTCTGCGTGGTAATGGGGGTGATCAATTTATATGTGTTGTCTTGCAATGCTTTCTTTACTATATCTTGTGTAGCCGCAAGTTCTTCTGCCACCCAGAATTCCTCCTCTTGCAGCAGTTCAAGGTTATGCATGATAGTCTATTGTTCAAATTTTATTTGGTTTATCTCATGGTGCAACTGCCTATTCTCAACCATTGCAACCATTTGTTCTTTCAATGGCAAAGTGCTCATTTTTTCTTTTATGTTCTTATCCTTGTTCTGCACATTCTGTAACCTATGTTCTATTTCTTGTAACTATGCATCCTCCATCAATTGAGTCCACACTTGTGTACTCTCTTCATATAAATTTGTGCATTCCTCATCCAAAACTCAATCAAAGAGATAATGATAAAAGATATTGTGTGCATGAAGAGTGCCTGAATGAATGGGACAATGACTGCAAAGTCCATGATCAATGATCAATGTAGCTGATAGTACATAAGAGTTTACAGTAGATATAAATATCAATGCTGAATATTTCTCAATAAAATAGATAGTGATAAAATCTTCAAATAGAGTGAAATCCTGCAGATTCTTTTCTTTTTCTGCTCTGGTTCGAAGGAAATTTACAATCTTCATAAAAACCTATTTTTTTCTTTTTAATGG
>JZKD02S0501964.1:157871-184426 GCA_000966675.3 Picea glauca | reverse complement strand
TGGTGGGGTACTTGACATTGTGTGAGCTTCCAAATTGATTATATTTGTGCAGAAGCCCCTAATGGATTCACTTATCCTTGTCACTTGATACTCCAAGGGAGTATCTATTTCCATTTGTACCTCTAGCATGTTTTTATATACCTCATGTATTTCATGTTTCAACCTTGTTGTTTTATGTGCATCCTCGTCCCATTCTAGCATGAGTTTTCTATACTCCACGTGTAATGTTTCATTGTCTGTAGTCACTTTGAACAACTCTATAGAAGTCAATTATGCTCGCAATTGGATCTCTTGTGTGCACTTGTCTAGCATTTGTGTAGCATGTTCACTGGTAACTATGACAACACTAAGACAATATGACTTAATGCTTGCACATGTTAGAAAAACAGGATCGTGGAGCAATAAAATAAGACAAATGTGGAAATAAAACAAAAAAGATTCATAATAAAATAGAGACATGGATATACGTGGTTCACCTAGTGTGAGCTACGTCCACCAGAAAAATTTCTATGTCCTTCCTTTTTATTATCCAACAAAATGAAGGGATACAACCTACAACACACCCGTTGCAACTTCCTCTTCTTTCTCTCACAATATCCTCTCTCAGAATAGAATATTTGCAATAATACATAGCCAAAATACAATTCTCTCATAAAAGAGGGTTTCCTTATAGGGAAAAAAACCCTAACATAACTTCTACCGTCAGATATGCGACCTTATAATGAACAGTCCAGATTGACTACGCAATTATAATATTTGATAAGGCAATTTTCCCCAAATTTTCACTTCAGGGGTGTTGTCCCCGAATCCCTTACTTTGGGGGGGTGGCTAAAAAAATTGTTGTCGCCCCCTGGTGATGGTTGTGGGGGGGAAAGCCCCCCCACACCCGTCGTTAGGGAATGGGGTCCAAACACAAGTGAAACAATCCTCTGAATTAGGAAGATAATCAGGCTCCACAACCAACAACACGCGCTCCTACATTTCTGTCGTGGGAAACTCTATGGACTCTATTGATATATTCATGATTCGACACTCTGATATTGTTGATGATGGTTGAAATGTCATCAGTAGTGTCTATGTTGTCTTTGTTCTTCTTATGTGAGTCGTACTAGCGCTATCCAAGTCAATTCCAAAATCTGGTGCAGTGTAGCTATTTGTGCCTACACATTCATGTGCATTTCCTCCCATTTCTATGCAACTCGCTGAAATGATTCTTCAATAACTTATTTCACTTTATCTCCAAACTTCTCCAATTCACCTTCAATTAAGGCCTATATAGATACTTCCTTTGAGGATTTCCTCTTCTTGTGTTTATGTGGTAATAGCTCCTTAGGATGCTCTTTTCGCTTCTCTCCAGTGTGGTGCTATTTTTTAAGTGTCACCTGCACCATTCCCTTGTTCTTCATGTTCCTATTCTTCTTCTTGATCCTTCTCTTGGTGTTGTGTTTCCTTTTGCGTTGTTTCCGACATTGGGTTTTTCCACTCTACTTCCTGGTTGTTTACAATCAGACAAACATCATGTTTTGTCAGTCTGTAGTTGGTTGCCAACTATTATTAATTTGGATACCTCTTTTATTGGATGTACATGTTATGAACATAAATATACATATAAAATAGATATTCATAACATAATAATTAATTAATAAATAATAAGTATTAATAATGAAAGGACATGTCTCAAATGACATGACTATTAGTAAATGGCACCCCTGTGTGGGTATATAAACGAGCCCTCATTTTCAATTGTATCATCTTATCTATTCATATTTTATACATTATTCCTGCATGGATTATTATGTTGTATTCCAAGTATTTTGGATAATTCTTGTGTGAGCAAACTTTGTTCGTCTCATTTGGTATCAGAGCCTCGTTTTTTATCCTAGCCATTGGTCAGATTTCATTGCCCTTGGCAACAAAACTATTGTCTTTTGGCCACATCAATTTTTTTTCAAAGATTTTCTCTAGATTTGGTCTTTGAACACTACCCTTGGCCTTTGGCCATTTAAGATTCGGAATTTCACCGCAAAATTGAAGTTTTTCTGCAAAGAAAGATAGAAAAAAAAATCAATAAATAAAAATAGTTTCCTGCACATTTAAAAGATTAGAAAATTGAAAAAAAAAATTACAAAAAGTTATTACAGCCTAAAGGAACTCCACCATACAACAACCGCCCCAGAAATCTGTGTCTGTATAGCTTCTTCCCGAGCAATTTTATCCGGCCATACAGACCTATCGATTTCAATTGCAAGATCGATATTTCCATATAACTAGCGTACGAGTAGCAGAAACCAACCGCCAATTTTTGGTCTGAATTTTGTGTTCATACAGAAATTACAGCCACTAATATATATATGTGAATAGTGAGAATTGTGTGGAGTGCATAAATCGAGCCATCATTCATAAAATTGCAGAGAAAACCAACACATAAACCAAAGGAGGTGACGGGTGAATATAAATCGTATCGCTGACTAGTATAAGTGCCTTGCAGAGTGCAATAGTCGTCGGTGTAATCTTATCGGATATACTGGTGTTATTCGCCCAATTCACTAAGAGACGTGTCTCATCATTTTTTCACAACATATCACCAATAACAATTAATGATGGATTATTAAAATTATAAGGAAATAATTATATTAAGGAAACATAATAAAAGAGAACGAGGCCCTCTTGGGCATAAATAATATTAACAAAACGGAAGCATGATTATTCATTGGGAGAAATTTATATCTTCAAGCCACCTGTAATAGATTTCCATGGGCATAAAATTGTTTTCCGTGAAATTGAAGTTTCATCAAAATTATTACAACAGAGGTTAAGTCATGCCAACATTGTTTTCAAAGGAAGACATGACGAGAGAGAGGGACACTACTGTCCAAAACAACATTACAACATCAAAAATTAAAACTATGCACTATTTTCATCCCTTTGATAAAAGACGAATTGATAAAAGTATATAACAAATAAATTCCACTTAATATATGGTGCAATTTAGTGGCGGGTTATTCTAAAAGGAAGTGTAAGGTACATTTCAAATATTATATTCGGACCCTAGACCATTACCAAAAAGAGATATAAGAAAGGGTATAATTAAAATAAAATTAAAAGAAAAGATTATAAAGTGATCATGTAAAAAAAAAGGGTGATAAAAATATTATTTAACAATAAAGATAAAGGAAACTCAAGTAATCCAATATATAGAAGGATTATATTGGATTATTTATGGATATATAAAGAAATCAAATACATATTATTTGATTATGTGACGAAGAAGTAAAATTACTTTTGAAAAAAGTCCCCGAGGTGTAGGACAGTCGGTGACGGAGTGTGTTGTTAAGCCACTCCGTGATGTTAAAGTCATCGGTTCGAAACCTGCGGGGACAAAAAATCCAACCATGTTAAGGGTTGGTGTGGCTCAGGCCGGGTGCGATCCCCGAGTGATTTTGACGGCTTAGATGCCCCTGAGTCGCGGTTTCTCAAGCCACAGGTTAATCGCAGGTCCTGCACAAATTAACAAACAAAAAAAAATTACTTTTGAAAAAGTGAACAAAAGGATATTTCAAATATTAAAAGGAAAAGTACTTCTATACTTTATTATTAAAGTCTAATAATAAAGAGAAAAGGGTATTTTATATAAGATATTTATTGATAAAGTGAAAGGAGTATAAGGAAAATGAATTTTTCTAAAAAGGATTGAAGAAACATTTAAAAATCATTTATTATGGAAGAATATCAAGATAATTCATAAATACAATCACGGATATAGGAAGGAGAACTAGTACATTATAAAGTGAGCACTAAAAAATTACAGTTTGAAATTGATAAGGAAAAATATTTAAATGGGTTAACACAAAAAGATAATCGTTACTTCAAAGAGCGTATTCTAGAAATCATTGCAGAAAATGAAGAACTAAAGACCGAAAGACAAAAAATGGACCAAGATTTGCTAGAACGAGATGAAGAAATATTACGATTAAAAAATCATAATCAAAATTTACTAGTTAAAATTAGAAAGTTAAAAGACAAGAAGCAAGGGAATACAAATTTAGAACAAGAAAATCAAGGTCTCAAGGAGAAATCAACTGAAAATGAGGAAGAAATATCTTGCCTAAGGAACCTTAACCAGAAGTTACTTGAACAAATTAAAACCTTAAAGGACGAAAAAAAGCAGAACCTAGAATCAGAAAAAAACAACAGGTCAAAAAATGAGGAAGAACTTTTATGATTAAAACGACATAATCAAGATTTATTAACTCAGATTAAAAGGTTGAAGCATGATAAGAAGACTTTACAATAAAAGATAGATCGCAAAACATCATTAGTCGATAAGGAAACAATGACAGATCCAATCAACCTTACAACTCAAAAGGAGGCAAATCCATCTCATGTAAAGAAGTTTTCAAATGTCGAGGTACAAACAAGCTAGCCATATGAAGAAGACTCAATTCCAAAAGTTAATCAAGAAAAATATGCAAGTATAAGAAGTAAAGATCAAGTTGCAAGGATGCCTTATCAACATCCTAATCACAAAAGTCGATACTTCAGCTAATCAATGTATCAATAGAAACAAATAACCGCTATGACAAAGAATATTACTTCCACTACAAGTGTGGGTCAAAATAGAAGCGATCATGGGAGTATAAATGTATCAAGTTCTTTCCAAGAACCCTATAAAAAACCAAATCTGCAGAAGATCGAATTAGGATGGGCATACCCCTTTACAATTCGTTAGTTCTGCTCGGTGCTTAGAAGATCCTATCATATCAGGTCCTCAACAATTACTAACTCAATAATGAAGAAGCATGAGACAATACTTACAAGTTAGAGAACGAGATAAGTCTTCCATAAAGTATGTTTTGAAGGAAAAGCGTTTTTAAGGGAAAGTCAATGTTATGAACATAAATATACATATAAAATAGATATTCATAACATAATAATTAATTAATAAATAATAAGTATTAATAATGAAAGGACATGTCTCAAATGACATGACTATTGGTTAAGGGAACCCCTGCATGGGTATATAAACGAGCCTTCATTGTCAATTCTATCATCTTATCTATTCATATTTTATACATTATTCCTACATGGATTATTATGTTATATTCCAAGTATTTTGGATAATTCTTGTGTGAACGAACTTTGTTTGTCTTAGTACATGTGGCGTGGCCCTAATTTGAATCATGTGATTTCTTTATATGCTTCAATGTTTTGAGGAATGATGGATGGTGTGTCCTCAATACACTATCGAATTTTCTCCTTATAAATGTAGAAATGGTCATTGTTGTCCATTTTCATATTCTTGTGCGCGATATGTCACAAAGAAACATACCTCGCCGCCAGGCATTGTTTCTGCATACCTTCCGAGAATTGAGTTTCTTCTGGCTCCCTCCAAGCAACCAATGCAATTAAAATTAGTAACCATGCATAGTGAAACTTCGTGTCGATATCCTATGCATCCCTGCAGTCAGTTAAAACTGCTTCACCAAAAATATCACCCACTTCATCTACACTCCTGCTATGCACTTTTTTGTTGCTACTATTACTCTTGCAAGAACCTAGTCTCTACGACATTTCCTAAGTAACTTGTAATCCATCACCTGTGTCGCAAATATGACAATACCATCACTAATTTTCATGATGTCCAATCTGCGTGATCCTCTTTGCGTGTCATATATGTCCTTCATCATTTCTGCTAATTCTTTCTCTCGAGTCTTATCCATGAAAAAAGGTAGTGGGTCTTCCCTTGCTGACAACAATCCTGTAATATGTACAATAAGTTGGTTGTCGATCGACACTGCCCTGTTCAACCAGAGGAAACCTCCATGGACACAGCTCAATAATAACTTGACATAGATGTTAATTTATGCGTTTCTGCCAAAGTGTGGGATCTCCAACAGGTTCAATATGCTTGTTTGTTGCAATCATGTTTTCCACTTCTACGAATTGACTATGAGTACGAGTGAGTCTGGGATGAGTCTTGTGCATAGATGATTTTGTGGTGCTAGCTCTATAAATTTCTTCATATCTACAAGATAATGGTATGAAAACCGTAGACTTCATACTTCTCCCAACATGTCTCCCTCAATGTTGACCCCAAGTGGAACCACCGGTGTAACAAGGTTATACTCCAACTCCTTAGGCAGTCTAACTAGCTTTGTTTTTGGCTTTCTGGGTGGCACATATGCTCGTGGAAAGTTTAATGGATTTGATGCCTCTGCTCTTGGGGTTTCTTCTTGTATAGGTATTGATGTCTGCTTAGTGTGTGATTTCTTCCACTGTGATGTGAATGCTCCTGTCTTTGGTGTCTCGATGGCTTTCTGCAATTCATCTCTCTCTGCAACTCACTCGACTCTTTGTTCTCTTTGAATGTCCAAACAAATATGACCCTTTCTCGTTTCCCCTCATCTACTTTTATAAGATCTTGCTAGTTGTTTCATTCCTCTTTGCGCCAAAATTCGCAGTATAATTCGATCTTGTTCACATTCAATTCTTGTCTAGATTTTGCATTAATTTTGTATGTTTCAGTGGATCGTCGTTTACATTTGATATCCTGTCAAAATATCGTCACCGCTTTTCATTTATGATGATGCATTTTGTCTATCTCGCCGTCATGTTTTCTCTTTAATGTTTTTTATATCATATGCATAGGTCTTTATCTTGGTTCTTTTTGTGAACATTTCAATTATCCTTTATGTGCACAATTCAATTCTCCTTCATGCACAAATTCAATTATCCTTCCAACATGCCTTTCTCTTTCTTTCTTCATTTCCACAACATTTTCTTGTTCATCTCTTTTTCTGCTAATTTGACTTTTTGAACAATGCCTGATTTAGAGCTTCAACTCTGTCATCTCTTCCATTTTTTATTGTTCTCAAGTGCGTGGAAGGAAGATTGTTCCTATATAGTTTTAGTCGACTTCCATTGACGAGTCCTTCCATGGTTTCCCCATTCAATTTCTCCAACTAAACAACACCTGCCTCTATCACAAATCTTATCACATACAAACCCAACCAGTGCATTTAAAACTTTCTAGTGTGTTGCAAAAATTTTCTATCATAGAGAAAAATTAGGTCTCCCATCTAGAACGTCTTCCATTTAATATGATTGTCATGCCATGCTTTTTCGCATACTTTTTCGCATGCTTTCTGAACTTGTTGATGATATCATGCGATGAAGCGTTCTTCCTCCAATGCCACTAGATCTAACAGTTTTTCCTCTAATGCACCAAAATCCATGAGCTTTGTTAATGCGACAATGCATAGACTCGACACAATGAATTCCATGGACATAACTTTTTCATGCCATATACTAATGGGAATGGTGTATATCCTGTCTACTTCTTACATGTGGCCTCATATGCCCATAGTACTACAGGAATCCTTAGGTCCATTTACATTACATATCATCTTCAGTGCATGCTATAATAAACACTTCCATTGTTCACAATGCCTAACGGGTTTCTTCACAGAAATTAGCGGAAAATGAAGCGCATAATGCCTAACGGTTCTTTTAAAAGAAATTAGCGAAAAATGAAGATCGACGGAAAGAGAGAATCACATGACAAAATAATTACAATGTTGAGAGTGGGATTTGAACCCACGCCCTTTCGGACCAGAACCTTAATCTGGCGCCTTAGACCAACTCGGCCATCTCAACATATGTAAATTATTAAATAATGAAATCTCAATCTGCCGTAGCTCTCGGGCGTCCTTGATCTCCCTTCCATTACTGGCCGGATTTTATTCCAGAGGCGGACTTCTTTAGTGATTACTAAACTCCATGAATGAATATAGATATGAATCTGTACGATATACACTTATAACTTTCCCCAAGAAAATCAAATGAGAATAAACGCAACGCAACGCAACTACATGTTTAAACTTTTTATAACTTATGGAAAGTGGAATTTCGTCAAGTGCTATGATGATAGCTTTAGGGGTACCTACCTCAACTCTCGGAATGCTCCCGTTCCCATTTAGAAGACAGTAATTTTAGATTGGTAGTAAGTTATAAGAGTCTGTAACGAGTAAAGCCTAAAACGTCCAGATAAGACTGCACAGCCAAAACACGAAACGAGGAGGGGGCATTCCGAGAATTGAACTCGGGACCTCTCGCACCCTAAGCGAGAATCATACCACTAGACCAAATGCCCTGATAGATGTCTGTCATTTTCAAGAAGATTTGGTAATCATACTTATTACTGTTTGTAATAATAATGAAAACCTAATAGCAATAACAAAAGGGAGAATTATAACTTCGTTCCCGTGTCAGAAGTGGGACTTGAAGCCACGCCATCTTACGAAGACCAGAACTTGAGTCTGGCGCCTTAGACTACTCGACCACCCTGACCGAAAATTTTTACAATTCATGCCAACATGAATGAGTTTGTAACGCAGAGACTTCAAATTTTTTTTAACAGGAGGAAATCTGTAACACGTCGGGATTACAAACCCAGGGGAAATCTGTAACACGTCGGGATTACCTGGGTTTAACTAAGGGAAATGTGTAATACTTAGGGATTACCTGGGTTCAAATTCGCCGGCTGTCATTATAAACGCGTCAGGATTACCTGAATTTAACCAAGAAAAATCTGTAACACATGGGGATTACCTAAGTTCAAATCCACCAACTACCACTATAAACACAGAGACTTGTAAATTTTATGCAACAAAATCAAATTAACGCAGAGACTTGTAAATTATATGTAACAAAATCAAATTAGGTCAAAGCAAAGGACGCAACAAAATCAAATTAACGCAGAGACTTGTAAATTTTATGTAACAAAATCAAATTAGGTCAAAGCAAACGACGCAACAAAATCAAATTAACGCAGAGACTTGTAAATTTTATGCAACAAAATCAAATTAGGTCAAAGCAAACGACGCCTTGATATGGTGATCAGCTCAGGTCATATAGAAGAAGACCGTAGACGGACACCTGATGACAATATAAGCGAAATCTTCTTAATTAAAATTAGAATTAAATACATTTAAAATCGCTAATTAAAAAGATTAGGAGATTGTAAATATATTTCAATAAAGGGTCGATTTGATGCTCTTGGGCCATGAAACATCATGACTCCGATAATGAAAATTTACAATTTTGCATTTATTAGACCATCCCCACATTGCAGATTCAATAATAATGTCAAAGTTTAGTCAAAAATATATATTGCCAATTTTGTAAAGATAAAATATCAGAAAAAATATTTTGTTTGGTAGACGACTTATTTTTATATTTCATCCGATTATAATTTTATTATTAAATTGTTTATCTTGTTTATAATTTGTGTGTGGGTTGATTCATAATTTAATTGACAATTTCACTTAAAAGAATCCATGTTTAATATAGTTTTATACTTAATGTTGTTAGCGTTTGTGTAGTCTATTTGTTTTGAGACATTGTTAAAAACTAAAAGGATTGATTAAACAATATTTTATTTTGATTCATTTAAATTGAATAAATTATAATTTTATTGGACAATTGACTTGCTTGACCCATCTCAACTTATTTTTGAACTTAGTACAAGTATAAGAGTATATGAGATAATGATGAGAGTATATGAGATGACGTAGATTGTCTTAAAAAGTTTTCATAATCTAGTTTCCTATAAGCACTAAGTTATATGTTTTATAACATGCAAACACAAATGCACTCCTAAATCTATGACCAAAATTATATTTATGCTCCTTGTGAATAATGGATACTACTTGCTTCAAATTTCTCCATGTCTTATAACATGCAAACACAAATGCACTCCTAAATTTATGACCAAAATCATATCTATGCTTCTTGTGAATAATGGATACTACTTGCTTCAAATTTCTCCATATTAGGGTTTTGTATTTGCAAAAGAAAGCTTTTTGGGCTACTCTACAACAAAATATCATTGTTGGGATTATCTTTGTAGAGAAACACTTTAATGGATGATCTATATTTCATGACCATAAGTCAAAGTGACCAATTTCTCATGAGATTGAATAGTCCAATTACCACTTACTAGGTCGAGTGAAATTTCTCATGAGTTTGAATAGTCTAGTCAACACTCATTGCAGTAGGTGAATCACAAAGATGAATAAGTGGCGTTGAAACTAGCGAAATGAATCACAAAGCATCATTCATCACCTTAGAGACTTGCACCCACTAATCAAGACCTCTTTAGAAGGTCAATGGCCATCAGAGCACACTTGACCATGGATTTAGTGAAAACGCTCAACTTGCTACCCCATTTGAAAAATATGAACAAGTATTGTGCCTTAAGAATTATTCATAAGCTCCTTACGCTCTTTCTTTAACAATTTGTGAGGCTTTCATACTCCAACATATGAAATATCATTTTTTGGATTATCTACATAGAGAAAATCATTAGTGTATCACCCATCTCCAATGAACATTAATCAAAATGATTAACTTCTCATGAGCTTAAATAATTCAGCATTCACTACATTTGGTGATGATATGTGAAAGTGGAAGTCTCAACAATGGCATCGTGAATGTTAAATCCCTACATTTGGTGATGATATGTGAAAGTGGAAGTCTCAACAATGGCATCGTGAATGTTAAATCCCTAATAGATTGATTGGGAAAAGTATAATGTTACTTTGAGTATGAGAAGGTTGAAGATCCTCAAAGAACAAAGTTCAAAATCACAAGGTTGAAGAGACAGGTGAAGTTATGGTGAGAGTTTGTGTAGCAAGAGAGAACACAAGAGAATAAGATATCAAGATGGTCCAAAAGTTGTGCGAGAAATTCTTGCCAGGGGATTATAAACATACACTATTTAAAAATTGTGGACGGTCGAGAGGTGCAAGCATTCTCAATACCCGAATGAGGCGTGAATTCAAATCCACTTTCCATATGATAGCAGGCAAAATTCCAGTTTTACACTCAGGTTGTCTTGGAAATTGTCGAATTTTAAACGTCCGTCCACCATAATGTTAAGAAAAGCCTTTGCATGTAAATGGGAATTTTTTTCTAGTGGTATGATTCTTGCTTTGGCTGCGAGAAGTCCCGAGTTCAATTTTCTGAATTCCACAATTTGTATCCTGTTCTTCCAGAAAATGAAAAATATCCCATCGTGTAACGCGGAAACGGGAAGTTTGGTGTAGTGTTAAATGGAAGCGCATAATGCCTAACGGCTTTCTTCACAGAAATTAGCGGAAAATGAAGCGCATAATGCGTAACGGTTCTTTAAATGAAATTAGCGGAAAATATGTATGTATATAATCATGTGAAATCATTTAAATATGTATGTATATAATCATGTGAAATCATTGAAGATGATCTTTAACCTTACGAACAAGGTGCACGGTGGATTGTTATAAGAGTGTGTAACGAATAAAGCCTAAAAAGTCCAGATAAGACTGCACAACCAAAATGTGAAACAAATCGGGGGCACATTACGAGAATTGATCTCGAGACCTCTCGCACCATACGCGATAATCATACAACTACAACTAGAGCAAATGCCCTGGTTATATACTTAATGTTACTAGCAACTGTGTAGTCCATTTGTTTCGAGACCATGTTAAAAACTAAGAGGATTGATCAAATAATGTTTTATTTTGATTCTACACAATTGAATAAATTATAACTTTATTGGACAACTGACTTGCTTCACCCTCCCCAACTTATTTTTGAACTTAGCACAAGTATCAGAGCATATGACATCATGTAGATTGTCTTAAAAAGTTTTCATAACCTAGTTTCCTATAAGCACTAAGTTATATGTAATATAACATGCAAACACAAATGCACCCCTAAATATATGACCAAAATCATATCGATGATCCTTGTGAATAATGGATACTACTTCCTCCAAATTCTTCCATCTTAGGGTTTTGTATTTGCAAAAGAAAGTTTTATGAGTTAGTCTACAACAAAGTATCATTTTTGGGATTATCTGTGTAGAGCAATGCATTAATGCATGATCTATATTTCATGAGCATTAGTTAAAGTTGTTGTATTCATTAATGCGGAAACACAAATATTACATGATAATCAATAAACATGCAGATACGAAACACAAAGATTTCACATGATTCACTCAAATGTTGGGCTACGTCCACCAAGAAGAGGTATCTGTTGTCTTATTATTCAAATCATGGAGATAACAACAGCTCACTCACACTCATTGTTTGCCTCTATGGGCTTACAAAATATATAAGAATACACAGTTACAAAGAACTGATTATTGAAAACACATATCTAATTTTGTCTCATTGGTTTCAACCAATCATTGATTTATAGGATCTAGAATCCTAAACTTGGAAATTCGTTGTCACCGTTTCCAACAATCTCCACCTTGACAACAATTAACTTGATACCTTGCTCATTCGTTTGTTCATCAACTTTTCTGCAAGACAAGAGAAGCCAAGAACCAATGTAGCTTCTCTAACAATACTGGTTTTGTGAACATATCTGCGCAGTTCTCTTTTGTATGAACTTTCACAAGAGAGACTCCACGTTCATCGATGACCTGTCTTACAAAATGGTACTTGATAGGTATATGTTTTGTTTTACTATGGTAGGCTGGATTCTTAACCAAGTGAATAGCACTTTGACTATCACAAAGTAACTTTACTTTGTACTGCATCCTTCCAAACTCACCAATCAAACCTTTCAACCAAACTGCCTCTTTGCAATCATGTGAAGTAGCTACGTATTCTTCTTCTGTAGTGGATAAAGCAACAATTTTCTATAGCTTTGACATCCAACTAATAGCTCCACCTGCAAGAGTAGAGACATACCCTCAAGTCGACCTTCTCTTGTCCAAATCACCTACAAAATCAGAATCAACATATCCACAGACTGATTCACAACCACTGTTATAGGTGATACAATAATCACTTATGCCCCTCAGATACCGAAGCACCCATTTCACTGCTACCCAGTGCTCTTTACCTCGATTTTCCATATAGCTGCTGACGACCCCAACTGCATGTGAAATATTTGTCCTTGTACTAACCATTGCATAAATTAAACTTCCTACTGCATTAGCATATGGTATCTGAGACATATATTCATTTTCTTCTTTTGTACTAGGACATAAACTTGAAGAAAGATTAAAATGGGAAGCCAAAGGGACTGAAATTGCTTTCACATCGTTCATACCAAACCTCAAAAGTATCTTCTCAACAAACCTCAAAAGTATCTTCTCAACATTCTTCTTTTGTGACAACCAAATCTTACCATTCCTCCTGTCTCTGAATATCTCCATGCCCAAAATCTGCCTTGCTGCTCCTAGATCTTTCATATCGAACGTCCTAGCCATCTGAGCCTTTAACTTGTTGATATCCGTTATTCTTTTGCTTGCTAAAAGCATATCATCAACATACAATACTAAGATAATGAATATGTCATTATTCAATTTCTTAAAGTAGACACAATGATCATACTCACTCCTTGTATAATTCTAGCTCACCATGAAAGAGTCAAATTTCGTGTACCATTGTCTGGGTGACTGCCTCAGACCATACAATGATTTCTTGAGCCTGCAAACAAATTTCTTTCTATGATTTTGAATGAACCCTTCTGGTTGTTCCATGTAAATTTCCTCATCCAAATATCCATGTAAGAAAGCAATCTTAACATCTAGCTGCTCCAACTCCCAATCAAGTGACGCAACTAACGCTAACACAATTCAAATTCAAACAAACTTAACAACTAGTGAAAAAATATCATGAAAGTCAATACCTTCTTTCTGAGAATACCCTTTTGCAACCAGCCTTGCTTTGTACCTTTCCACCTTATCATCAAAACCCTTCTTTAGCTTGTAGACCCACTTGCAACCTACATTTTTTTTGTCTCTTGGAAGTTCTACCAGGTCCCATGTAGCATTCCTCTCTAATGCCTTCATTTCATCCTTCATCGCTTCTTTCCATTTATCACTGCTAGAACCCTTCACAACTTCTTGATAGCACGAAGGTTCATCATCATTAGTACTTAAAGAAACTGATGAAACAAAATCATCATACCTTCTTGGAGAATTTCTGACCCGTGTAGACCTCCTTAGGGAATTTTGTGGCTCATCCACAATCTGTTGACTGTCATCATCAACCATGTCTTCCTCTGCTGTAAGAAACTCTTCATGAACATCTTCTGAAACTTGTTCATGTTCACTTTCATTAGTTTCAAATTGAATTTGTTGATACTTTGGTGCTTCTCCCTGTTTCATTTGAACATCTACATTTGATTTGATGAGAGATGATTCATCAAATATTACATCTCTGTTAAGGGTGATCTTGTGGGCAGTAGTATCCCACAACCTGTAGCCCTTAATACCATCACCATATCCAACAAAGATAAGCCTTTTTTATTTTGGATCTAATTTAGAACGTTGGTGTTTAGGAATTAGAGCATAGGCTTCACAACCAAAAACTTTAAGATTATAATAATTACAAGAATGACCTTTCCATACCTCTTCAGGAATCTTGCACTCTATTGATGTTGATGGTGATCGATTCACCAGATAACAAGCTATAGTTACTGCTTCTTCCCACAACTCCTGTTGCAAGTTGGCGTTACTCAACATACTCCTTGCTCTCTCTAGAAGAGTCTTGTTCATGCGTTCAACAACTTTGTTTTGCTGAGGAGTATAGGAAGTGGTTTTATGCCTATCGATCCCAAATTCTTTGCAATAGTTTTCAAATTTCATTGACATAAATTCACCACCATTATTAGTTCTTAAACATTTAATGGATCTACGAGTGCTCTTTTCCACTAAATCTCTAAACTGCTTGAAAATATTAAATACATCAGCCTTTCTTTTCAACATATAGATCCACACCTTCCTAGAGAAATCATCTATAAAAGTTACAAAATATGATGATCCTCCATACAAAATAGTAGGGGATGGCCCCCAAACATCAGAATGGATATAGTCTAGGATTCCTTCACTGGTGTGTCTTTCGGTTTTAAATTTCTGCCTATTCTGTTTTCCATAAACACAGTGCTTGCAGAAATCTAACTTTAAATACTTTAGACTAGGAAGCAATTTTTGATTAGATAATACCTTCAATCCTTGTTCACTCATATGGACCAACCGTTGATGCCACAGTCAAACATAATCACTGTCATTCTCAGATACTATTGTTACATGATCTGACTCAGTTCTTCCTTCTACCAGAAACAGGCTACCAACCTTCTTTGCTTTCATAACCAGTAGGATTCCTTTGTATACCTTCATAACTCCACCTTGAAAAATACTCTTGTAACCTCCTATGTGTAAGACTCCCAAAGATATTAGGTTCTTCCTAAGCTTAGGTAAATGTCTTACATCAGTTAATATTTTAACAGCGCCATCAAACATCTTAATTCGAATGCTACCAATTCACATAACTTTACATGAGATATCATTGCCCATGTAAACAATTCCATCATCTATATACTGATAAGTAATAAACCAGTGTCTATGAAGACGCATGTGGTTTAAAGCACCAGAATCTAATAACCATTGTTGATCATGATATGAACCAATACTAATTGATAAAACTTCAAGAGTCATACTTGAACCTGTTGCTGAACTTGTTTTGGTTGCATTTTCTTCCTTCGTCTCTTTTGGAGGGTGTTCTTTGGAGGCTTGTTGTCGCTTCCAACAGTCCTTCTTCAGGTGTCCAGATTTGCCACAAAACCAACACTTAATCTTTCTCTTTCTTCCCTTTGACTTTGATCGAGAGAAATCTCCCTGACTGTGTCCTCTTTCTTTAGTTCTTCCTTTGATCACCATTGCCTTGGATGTAGAGGTTTCTTGATTGGATTTCTTCATTGTTTCCTCAGACAGTAGTGCTCCAACAATATCATCAAACTCAATACTTTCTATTGAACTGAAACTAATAGAGGTAACAAAGTGATCCCATGATGTGGGCAAAGAACATAATAATGTAATCGCCTTATCTTCGGATTCAAATTTCACTCCCATGCTAGTCAATTGAACTAAAAGAGTATTAAAAGTATTTAAATGATCAGCTATTTTCGTACCTTCCTTCATGCGAAAACTATACAATTTCCTTTTCAGGAAGATCTTGTTTGTCAAGGATTCCTTCATATACAATCTTTCCATCTTCGTCCATAAACCAATTGTTGTCTTCTCCGAGACAATATTGAACATGACATCGTCGGCTAAACACAGGCATATGGCACTCAATGCTTTTGCATCCATCTCATCTCAGTCATCATTTGTTATGGTCGCAGGTTGCTTTGTTTTTCCCAAAAGTGCCTTCACCACGCCTTGTTGCATGTGCATATCGTGCATCTTAACCTTCCAGATCTTGAAATTGTTCTTGCCATTGAACTTCTCAATTTCGAACTTAACACTCTGCATCTTTGCCTTTAGAGGAAACATTCCCCAAAACACCACTGCTTATAATAACCGAGGCCCTTTCAAAAACTATGTGTAGGAATGATGGTATAAACTTTACAAGGTTCAATAAAACAGTTTAATAAAAAACATTTTTTACTAACCTCACCTTTTTAATTTACTTTATACCTCAATTTTTTTCACTCCAAAAAAAAAAAACTTTAAAACATATAGACCCACGTGACTTGACATTTTTTTTAATTAAAAAATACTCCTCCACCTTTACATATTTTATTTAATTCCAAAATATAATAAAACCTTTCCACTTTCATATAAATCCATGCCTTTAATTTTTCAAAAGGAATAATCATACGAGTGTTTTATAAAGGAGGTCAGCGCTCTTTTGGAGTATATAGACGGGCGCCGAAGTAAAATTAAGAAATTTTCGTAAGTCCACTACCTAGATCGACGCTCCCTTTGGTAGGTAAGGTGAGTGTTGATTTACGATCGACGCTCCCTCTAAGATCCCAGTGCTATTTCTGATCGGTGCTACCCCTAGACCTATTGCCGAGCATCAACGCTCCCTTCGCAATGGTATCCAAGCACTGATGTAAAATTTGGTGCTCCCTTGCAAAAGAGAACACTGCTCGACACCCTATCAACATTTCTCATTTTTAGCATCTTCCAACTCAGCTTTGATACCAATTGTTGTATTAGTTAATACGGAAACACAAATATCACATGATAATCAATAAACACATAGATAAGAAACACATAGATTTCACATGGTTCACCTAATTGTTGGGCTATGTCCACCAAGCAGAGGTATCAGTTGTCTTATTATTCAGATCATGGAGATTACAACATCTCACTCACACTCATTGTCTGCCTCTACGGGCTTACAAAATATATAAGAATACACAGTTACAAAGAACTGATTATTGAAAACGCATCTCTAATTTTGTCTCATTGGTTTCAACCAATCACTGATTTATAGGATCTAGAATCCTAAATTTGGAAATTCGTTGGCACTATTTCTAACAAAAGTGACCAATTTCTCATGAGATTGAATAGTCCAATTACCACCTACTACACTGAGTGAAATTTCTCGTGATCTTGAATAGTCTACTCAACACTCATTGCACTAGGTGAATCACAAAGGTGAGTAAGTGGGGTTGAAACTGGCAAAATGAATCACAAAGTATCATTCATCAACTTTGAGGCTTGCACCTACTACCCAAGACTTCTTGAGAAGGTCAATGCTCATCCAAGCACACTTAACCATGGAGTTATTTCCTATAGTGTAAAACACTCAACTTGCTAGCCTACCCCATTTGAAAAATAATAGCAAGTATTGTGGCTTACGAATTATTCATTTAGAGCTCCCTATGCTCTTTATTTAACAATTTCTAGGGATTTCATAGTCCAACATATGAAATATCATTTTTGGAATTATCTACATAGAGAAAACCATTAGTGCATCACCCATCTCTAATGAACATTAGTCAAAATGATTAACTTCTCATGATCTTAAATAGCCCGCTCAACATTCATTGCATTGGGTGTTGATATGTGAAAGAGGAAGTCCCAATATATGATATCATTGTGAAGGTTGAATCCCTAGTATATTGATTGGGAAAAATACAATGTTACTTTGAGTATGAGAACGTTGAAGATCCTCAAAGAAAAATTTCACAATCACAAGGTTGAAGAGACATGTGATGGTGGGAGTATGTGTAGCAAGAGAGAACACACGAGAACAAAAATAAGATATAAAGATTGAGTAAGATGGTCCAAAATTTGTGCGATAAATTCTTTCCAGGGGATTATAAACATGCACTATTCAAACAAGTGTAGAACCTTTGATATCACTCTAGTTTCACAATATTCCCCAAATCTGTCATAGATGAAACTATGCAACAACATATTTCTACCAAATTCACACTGTTCTTGGCCCATACAAGCACAATGTTGAATCAAAATCTTCGATACCAATTTGTAACATACCTAGCCTCCAAGTTGAGCCACATTGCTACAAAAATGACATGGCATATCTCTGATACTAGATTGTAACATACCCGACTGCTAATATGAAATTAAAAAAATCCCAGTACATATTAAAAATGAACCAAGGGGAAACATGCCCATAATTTAACATGCATCTAACAAGATAATAAAAAACCATGAATGAAACTATTCAAACAAAACAACAAACACACAACATTCAATAAAACACATACACAATGGAAATGACATCATAAACATTAAAAAAAAAACTCATATGTTTATAAAGTAACAAACTAGATGCTTACAGAAGACATTCCTCCTATCCATAGGCTTGATGTTGATTTTCTCTCAACAACAAGCCACCTTGATCCTGAGGTTATGAGTCCACAAGGAGATCTGATCCTCTTGGATGTCCATTGTTCGCATTCAACAACCCAAAACTTAGATTCTACTCCAACAACAATTCCAATCCACTAGCTCTCTTCCTCACAACCTACACAAACCAAGAAATGGGATCTGCCTTCACTGTATGCAGTCCCTCATGCCTTCCCACTTCCCTCTGAGGCTCCAGTGCACTCAATTGGTCAGGAATATCACAATTGGGGACTCCAAGAACTCTCAGCTTCTTTAGGAGTGTTCATAACAGCCTTCACAAGGCTCTTGAGACATTTCCTCAAAAGAAAATTCTCTACAGGAACCCAACCCATTTTTATCAGCACACGGACCACATTTCCAACATCAATATGACTCAGTAATGGATTCCTTCAAGAAAAACATGGGTGGTTCTCTTCTGAGCACTCAATTCCTCCTTTACTACCCAAAAATCAACATGTAAAACTCTCCTCTTTTTCGATACAAAATTCCTTTTCTCACATGCATGTTGACTCTCGCAGTCCCCATTGTTGATTATACTTCAACCCCATGGTTCCAATAACTATGGGATGTGACTCACACCCACCCTCTTACATGAATTGAAGGTTTGAGTATCTAACAAGTCAAAGGGAGGATTATATGGTATTGGCACTTTAACTCAAGCAAATGATATGGGTTTCCCTTGGGTCCTCCTTTAGCCCCCTCTCTTATGGAATCATAGACCCCCATCATTTTCGCCCCTCTTGTATCGTAGCCAAAAAAAATAAAATTTATTATTTATTTCAATTTACAAATTATACAATTCGCCCCCCTGTCATAGTAATCAATATGGGCTCTTCACCCCAAACATATCGGATCACTATCCTAAATCACATTTATAAAATTACATTATAATCCAAGGCGATCAAAACTGGGGATGTTACAAGCCCCGCCCCTTTATTTCTACAATGTCCTCGATGCACAACACCATATAGGTGTACATACATATTAAAAAACTAGGCTCTCCCGCCTAATACCACACATGCATTCCATCCAAAACATAAATACATAGGCACTTCGGTCCAAAACCCATAAATACATAGGTACTTTGGCCCAAAAACCATAGATACATAAGCACTATGTCCCCAAAACCCATACATAAGGATTTTACAATTTATAATTATCACAACAATTCCAATCAACAAACTCTCATTCCACTTAGTCTCTACAACCCAAGGAACTGTACCCCCTTCTCTGCTCTACATTCCCTCGGGATGTACCACTTCCCTCGAGGGCCTCAACATAGACCAACCAGGAAGTCTCGGAGATTTGGCTTTAGAAATCCCAACAACAACCAATTTCACATTTTGTTGATCTGCACAACAATTCCAACCAACAAACTCTCATTCCCCTCAACCTGCATAGCCTAAGTAAGTGTACCCCCTCTTTGCACCACGGTCCCTCAAGTTGTACCACTTCCTTCCAATAGTCCAACACAAGGTTGGCTAGGAAGGCTCAAAACTATGTTTCTAAGAACTCCAATTGTTATAACATAATTTTCAAACTTTCAAAATAGTTTCAAATGTTCTTCCCACATTGCATCTTCAACTTCCACTGGAATTTTATCTTCTATTCTCTTCTGGAGCTCTTCTTCCTTTTAGTTGTAGCTGTTATTTCATTCCTTTTTCCTTTGTAATAAACCACCTCTTAGTGTTCTTCATTTTTTCAGCTATCCCTATAACATCCACTGAGAAACATACATGTTATATTTATTTTCAAATAACAATTATACGATTTACAGGAGTTCCCAACTCCACAATGTAAACATTTGTTTAAAATTAAGTTTGCAATCATAATCCAATGCTTATATGTATGGATATATTGTGTTTCATAAATCTTCGATGGGAAAAAAATTCAACTCAATTTTCTTTTCTGACACACCCTCATGATTTCAGCCACCATGCCATATGCATTAATCAAGTTTCCTCTTCACTACTACACAATCCCTTGGGTGATCCATCATTTTCCAAGGTGTTCTTGTGCAAGGAGAGAACCAACTCATTACCAGACTTCCACTAGCATTCCATAACATGTGGCAATAATAGAGTTCTAGTGTCATAACAATAGCCGTATTCCTAAGCTTTCTAGCTTCAATGGCCATCATCTCATTTGTATCACACACTGTTGTGCTTGGTTTTCCACTTGGGTGAGAAAAATCAATGCACTTAATTACCTTGTTAGACCAACAAGATAATACATAGAAGATTTAGTTGATTAGTGGATCAAGCATGAAGAAAATAAGAAAACAAATAACAAGAAAAATACAACTAATCTAAGCATGCATGAAACTCAAATGAAAATGTAATGTTCCCAAGCCAATTTTTTTGCTTGGAATACTAACTGACCATTGATTTACTTGTTTTTTTGTGTGTGTTTGCAAATTGGCCTCTCAATTTTCAGCCTCAGGGTTATATTCATTTATTAAGCACAGATCTGAAGATATACTCATTGAAAATACAAGATCTAACCAGTACACAAGCTATGGAAACAAATGGCATGGATCTGATCTTTATTATTATGAAGAGAAAGAACGTGATACAAAGTGGATGTAGATCTGGAATAACATCAGATGGCTCCAAGAGATAATATATGAGCTGCTACAAAATTCTCCTGATAAGACAATGCAGGTTAGATATATAATGAAGTTAAATGCAACAAGAACCAAGGTCAAGTCCATACCCCCCTGGCTGATGACACATCCTACTGAAGAGATAAGAAGACCAATATTTCGGCCCATCTAAAGGAGATCTCCAAGTAGTACCAAACTCCACAGAAATATAGATCGAGGCAAATAGAATCCCTCCCTAAAGTCTTAAGTCAAGATGCCAAGGTATACCCCTCCAAACTGCTAAAACCTTAATCAAGGTTGCGCCCTTGTGAAGACTGTCAAGCTCAATATTTCATCCCTAATGGAGGAAGCCTTAAAATACCCTAAAAATCTCTAGAAAGATAGATCGAGCCACCACAATCTGCTGGGAGAAGTCTCCGAGTCAAATCTGAGGTATAACCCCTCCAAACTGAACAGATCTGAATCAATTTTGCACCCTCCTTCTCTCAAAAATGTCCCAAAGCTCCAAATAATAATCTAGCAAGACTGACCCTCCCAAAATACTCCAAATCTGATGAACAAGGCCCTCCAAGTAATACCTAGGTTCTAGAATGTCAATAGACCATGTCAATAAGCTGGATCGAACTCCTCTCGAAGGAATGATGTGCCCTTGCTAGAAAACCCTCAAGGGTATGACCTGCTAACCTCCTGAATAAATGATGGTACCTGTGAATACTATAGAATGGTGTGGATGGAGTGTTTCATCCCCGAGACCAATCTTGGAACAAGGTGAGTGGAATATTTCACCATTGAGTTGTTCTCTAGGGTTTGTATTCTCAAAACCCTGAAAACTGTGTGTTGAAGAGCCCAATAGCCAAAAGCAATATGATCTAATATGAAATGAGAGGTGCACCCTAGGATCTCCTTTATACCTCTTTCTATTTCCCCGTTGAGTTAGGTTAACCCTAAGGTTCAACTCTTAACTCAGCCTCCAACTCTTTATTCCTCCAGTGAATTACTTTTTACCTTTTTAAGTCAACTTCAAATTATAACATTGAGTTAGCTAACTTCTTCCCCATGTTGCATGAGACTATGGTCTAGTGGGGATGTCTAGACCACTAAATCTCTCCATACCTCTTCATCAAGAGGTGGGGGACATTACAATCTCCCCTGCTAGAAATTGCTTGTCCATAAGCAATTCCGAACCTATGTCCTGTATCACCTGTTCATTCTCCCATGTGGCATCCTCAATGGGCAATTCCTTCCATTTGACTAAGTATTATCTGATGCTCCTCCTCTGGAGTTTCTTCTCCCTAACCTCCAATATTTCATATGGCACCAATATCAATTGTTGTTCCTCGTCTAAAGGTGGCAGTACCTCAAGTGGGGTGATGTGTTATCCAATGACCCGCTTCAAGCATGACACATGGAAACCTTTGTGTATCTCGCTGCCCTGTGGAAGCTCAAGTTCATAAGCCATGACCCCTACCTTTCTGCTGATCTTGTAGGGTCCAAAGAACTGGGGTTGGAGATTTTCTGCTCCACTCCTTTTTATAGAAGCCTGTGTGTATGGTTGAAGCCTTAGGTAGCCCAAGTAATCAACCTCAAAAGTATGCTCTACCCAGTCTTTGTCTTCTTGGAACTTCTTCTAATTCTGTGCTCTTTGTAGATGATCCTTTAGTTCATTGAGTATGTTCTGACTCTACTGCACCTAATCTTGTACCATCAGAGCTCTGTTATCACCAAAGAAAATCTGTACAAAAGAGAGTGGTTCATAACTGTACAAATCCTTGAATGGAGTCATACCTATGGACATATGATACGTGGTGTTGTAATAGTATTCACCTCGGTGTAGCCACCTAACCCATGCCATTTGTTTCCCTGCTACATAATTCCTGAGGTATCCTTCTACCCACTTGTTGACTATTTCGATATGCACATCGGTCTAAGGATGATAAATGGTACTAGGGGTCAAGGTCGTACCAACCAACCTGAATAACTCCTGCCAAAAGGTGCTCATAAACCGACTATCCCTGTCACTAACAATGGTTTTGGGTAGACCATGTAGTCTGAATATCTCCCTAAAGAATAATTCAGCCACCTGTGTTGCACTGAAGTATATAGTAGAAATGGAGAAGAAGTGTGCAAATTTAGTTAGCCTATCCACCACTACGAAAATACAATCCTTACCCTATGCCTTTGGCAATCCTATGATGAAGTCCATGGAGATGCTCTTCCATTTGTTCTCTGGGATGGGTAGAGCTTGTAGCATTCCTGCTGGATGTGTGTGCTCATACGTGTTTTCTTGGCAAGTAGTACACTACTTGATGTGACTCATCACATCTTCTTTGTGGCCCCTCTATGAAAACATTTATGTTACTTGCCTACATGTTTTTCCAATCCCTTGGTTCCCTACCACCGGTGAATCATGACATGCTCGTAGTATCTTGGCCTTGAAGGCTAACTCAGGAACCAATAAAATTCGGCCCTTGTAGTATATCATGTCATCTATGACTCTGAAGTTGTCATCCTATATTTTCCCATCCATCAATTGACAAGCGAAATGATTTTTGGAATATTCCACCAAGAGGTGGGACTTCCATTCAACTGAGATATCGGTCATGGCAGAAACTAATGGACATCTAGACAATGCATTTGCAACTACGTTGTTCTTCCCTTTGACAAATTCGATGTTAAATTCATAGGATTGTGTCTTGCTGACCCACTTATGTTGTCTCTCATTCAAGTCCTTTTTTTCTAAGAGGTGCTTAAGGTTGTTGTGGTTTGATCTCACTACAAATCTTGCCCCTACCAAGTATTGCATGAATTTGGCCAAGGCATGCATGATAGTCAACATTTCCTTGTCATGGAAAGTGTAAAGGAGCTCAAGGCCCCTCAACTTTCGGCTCTCATAGGCAAGGGGATGCCTATTTTGCATTAGTACAACCCCAATTCCCTCCCCAGATGCATCACACTCTAAGATGAAGGGTTGGCCAAAATATGGCAAGGCTAAAACTGAGCATGTGCTCATCACGTTTTTCATCGTGTTGAAAGTAGACTGTGCCTCTTCACTCCACCCGGAATCTCCCTTCTTATTCAAATTGGTCAAAGGTCCACAAATTTGTGAGTACCCTTTCACAAACCTCCTATAATAGCTGCAAATACCAATAAATCCCCTCAACTCTGTAAGAATCTTGGGTATGGGCCAATCAAGTATCGCTTGAATCTTCTCTTGGTGTGTACCCCTTTAACTCCAATGATGTGTCCCAAGTAGAGTAACTATGTCATCCCAAATTCACATTTGGACTCCTTGGCATACAAGGATTGGTCCTGCATGATAGTTAAAATCTGTTCCACGTGCTGAAGGTGCTCCTCCCAAGTCTTGCTATAGATCAACAAGTCATCAAAGAACACAAGAAGATGCTTCCTCAACTGCTTGTTGAAGACATGGTTCATACATGACTAAAATGTGGTGGTGCATTGGTTAATCCAAATGGGATCACTAAGAATTCATAGTGGTCGTAGTGACACCTGAAGGAAGTTTTGGGAATGTCCTCCTACCACATTTTGATTTGATGATAACCAGAGCGCAAGTCAATATTTTTGAAGTAAACAGCCCCATGGAGCTTGTCCAATAGATCATCAATCCTCGGAATGGGATACCTGTTTTTGATAGTATTATTGTTTACTGCCCTGAAATCAATGCACATGCACATAGTTCCATCCTTCTTCTTAAGCAGTACCACTAAAGAGGCAAAAGGACTAGAACTTGGTCTAATGTGACCCATGTCTAAGAGTTATTTGATGGCCTTCTCTATCTCTTCCTTGTACTTCTTTGGGTGTTTGTAGAGCATGGTGATGACTGGATTTCCCCCCTCTTCCAAATCAATAATATGCTCAAATCCCCTATCTGGTGGCACTTCTGGTGGAATGGGTCAAAACACCTTACTATGTTTGTCAATGATCCTATAGATATCTGGTGCATAGTGAACCTTCCCCTTTGTGTCCACACGTGCCGAAATATTTCACTCAACAGCATATACAATATCCTCTCTCCTGAAAATGGCCTCCATACGCTTTGTCGTGACTACCCTGGCTATGTTTCCTATCATGGCTCTAAGGACTACCTTTATTCCATTCTCCTCTGTGAAAGACATCTCCATAGTTTTGTAGTTGGTGGTGATAGGCCCCAACGTACTGAGCTACTGTACTCCAAGGATTATATTTGTATCCAGGAGTTCCATCACATAAAATTCATGTGCTAAATCATGCCTACCTAGTGTGAGCTTCATCCCCAGAATGTACCTGTTACAAGGCATGGCGCTTCCTCCTACCAGCTCCACCTTGAATCCTTCAAACTCAACTGTGGGTATATGCCTCCTCTGTAGCAATGTTGAGTCAATGAAGTTTTGAGAAGCACCCGCATCAATGAGCACTAACACCTTTTTCCCATGCAATACTCCTCTCATCCTGAAGCTGTTGTACTTAGGTACCCCACTGATGGATGCCAATGTATCCCTCTCCTTTCTTGCACTGTCGTGACCTGTAGCCTCCTCTTCTGTAGTTTTGGTGGTGTCTTTCCTTATGTTTTGGATGTGGTCGAAATCCTCATCCTATTCATTATCAGATGTCACCTCAATGTAATGAACTTGACCATGGCCCATACACTTGTGGTATGGGTTCCACGACTCTTTGCATGTGTAGCATAGTTGTTTTCTTCTTAGCTCTCTTCTATTGTTATCATCCATCCTACCCTTTCCCCTGTCGAACCCTCTTGGGTCTCTTCCTCTTGTATTCATTGGAGGTCTTTGGTCTCTCCCTCTGATGTTTAGAGGTGGTTTAGGCACAAATTTCGGTTTTACAGCTGGGCCTAGATCTCTCGTCCTCCATATAGCATCTTGTAAGTTGGTAGGCTTAAAATCCTTAACCCAACCCTTTAAGGGTTCCATCAAACCCTATGTGAAGAGCATCATGAGTATAGACTATGACACGTCCTGTACCATGATTGCTAGCCTCTGGAACTCCTCAATATAAACCTTCGATTCTCCTGTTTGTCTGAGTTGTGTGAGTTCCTTGAAATGTAGTTCTGGATCCCCCTGGTCAAACCTGTCAATGACCCTCTGAGTAAACTCTGTGTATGTGATCCAGGTGGATATTGGTGGCCACCCACCTTTTTTCGACTGGCTCAAAACAGTTTTCTGGCAATTTTGGCAATTTACTATTTTTAGCAGATTTAACTTCCGGGGCCATTTTGAGGGCCTAAATGAAGGTTTTTTGAGATCGAGGTGCTCA
>JZKD02S0501964.1:142145-152824 GCA_000966675.3 Picea glauca | reverse complement strand
GTAAGCATTCTTCAGTCATTTGTTATCAATGAAATAAAGTCTTACTTCCGCTGCATCTCTGTGTTTATGTGTATTTCTGTATTTCATTGTGTTCCTACATAAATCCGGATCAGTATGCCACTATTTGATTGTGGCCAAGTGTGGTCAACCCATGGTATCACCAGTCATTAGATTTTCCATCCAAGTACATGGTGGAAAACTTGATGGAATACATATCCCTCATAGGGTTAAGCTGCAGGTAAGTGTCTAGTTTTTGTATCCACTCATGTGAAGTCATCTTGGCTGAACCATCAAAGTAGGGGATCTCCATATTCTCAGCCCTACGCTCAAGCTCATAGATGTCCCTGTGGTACGACCTGGGCTTGCTTCTAAATATTAATCCACAAAAATGATCTAAGGTGATCTTCCTTTGAATTGGTAGGCCTAACGAGTTTTACTCTCTGGCACACTGCTCAAATTGATCCTCAAACTCGTCTGGGTGGTCGAACTGTGTTGGTTCATCTATAAATGAGGGAAATTAAGGTATGGGAGTGGTCCTGCTACATGTTCGTCCCTGTGGTGCTTCCCCTCCATGGATTCCCTTTGAATGATGATAGAGAACATGTTCATGCTGATATTTGTTCCCTCCATGAGATCCACTAGTTTCCTTGTTGGCATAGGATTCTGGGCCTTTCCCCTTATGAGTCATCTCCAACAAGATTTGTGCTATCTTTGTTTGGTTCTCATCTACCTTTCTCAAGGTTGTTGATATTTTGACATGTCCCCTACGGGTTGTCTCCTGGTTTTCTTGTAGGTAATTTACAAGGTCACTCTGTGATACCCGTATGGAATGTTGCAATTCCTTAGCAACCCGTGCTAGTGTTTGTGACTCACTGTCCTCACCTGACCCTTCCATTTCATCATTTGTTTCCTCTGTCTGTCTCCTCCTTTTTCCCATATAAATGCCACTGGATTTTTGCATGCACTAATCCTCACAGGATGGGAGGATCAGAGCTCTCATACCACTGTAATGTTCCCAAGCCAATTTTTTTGCTTGGAACACTAACTGACCACTGGTTTACTTGTTTGTTTGTGTGTGTTTGTAGGTTGGCCTCTCAAGTTTCGGCCTTAGGGTTATATTTAGTTATTAAGCACAGATATGAAGATATACTCAATGAAAATACAAGATCTAACCAATACACAAGATATGGAACCAAATAGCATGGATCTGACCTTTATTATTATGAAGAGAAAGAACCTGATACAAAGTGGATGCAGATTTGGAATAACATTAGATGGCTCCAAGAGATAATATATGAGCTGCTACAAAATGCTCCTGATAAGACAATGCGAGCCTCCAAGGGATGGATATATAATGAAGGTCAATGAAAGAAGAAACAAGGTCAAGTCCAACCCCCCTGGCTGATGGCACGTCCCGCTGAAGAGACAAGAAGACCAATATTTCAACCCAGCTGAAGGAGATCTCTAAATAGTACCAAACTCCACAGAAAGATAGATCGGGGCAAGTAGAAGCTCTCCCTGAAGTCTCAAGTCAAGATGCCAAGGTCTACCCCTCCAAACTGTTGAAACCCTAATCAAGGTTGCGCCCTCTTGAAGACTGTCAAGCTTAATATTCCCGCCCTGATGGAGGAAGCCTCCAAATACCTTGAAAATCTCTAGAAAGATAGATCGGGCCACTACAATCTGCCGGGAGAAGTCTCAGGGTCAGATCTGAGGTATAACCCCTCCAAACTGAACAGATCTGAAATAGAGTTGTGCCCTCCTTCTCTCAAAAACATCCCAAAGCTCCAAATAATAATCTAGCAAGACTAGCCCTCCCAAAATACTCCAAATCTGATGAACAAGGCCCTGCAAGTAATACCCAGGTGCTAGAATGTCAATAGACCCTATCAATAAGTTGGATCAAACTCCTCTCCAAGGAATGATGCGCCCTTGCTGGAAAACCCTCAAGGGTACCACCTGCTGCCCTTGAGGGTGTTACGACCTGCTTCACTTGAGGGTGTTACGATGAAGGATGCATGCAAATTTTCCTAGTCACCATTTCTATTGGTTGTTCTATGCATTGAATTTGGGGTTGTCCTATTCTTACATTCACTACCAAAATTGTGTTACTCATGACAAATGTTGCACTTGAAAGTCAATTATTCATAATCCAACTTTTGAAGGTGACACCAACTATCTAGGTTTACTTGGATAGCCTTTAGAAACCCCTTTCTCTAGATCAACTTCTACATATATCTTAGGGTAAGGGTATTAACAAACCTTTGTAACTATGTTATCTAAGGATTTCCCATTGCGCTAAGAAGTCATATTTTCTTTGGAAAATATGCAACAAAGGTGGGAGGCAAACCCTCACTAAGACCATCTTGAAAATGTCCTCTATTGGGTTGAAATTTTTGGGATGCAAACCCTCACTAAGACCATCTTGAAAATGTCCTCTATTGGATTGAAATTAAGCATCCAACAATTCAAACACATGACTTTGTGACCTAGGAAATATAAAGCACTTCAAAATATCATTTCTTTATCTTCCTTGAATGTGAATGAAAACGCTATATAGCCTCAACATCAACCTCAAAGGAAGAAGTTTATTTACCTATTCATGAGCAGAGATGAAAAGACTCTTTTAACCGAAAGCTCGAGCTCTGCCACTGCCCCATAAAGGCCCGGGTCTTCAAAGAAAGAGTGGAGATGTTCACCTACACGCAATTTTCCTCATAGCTCTACCAGTGCCCTTATAAAGGCCTTAGTCTTAAGAGAAAGAGTTGAGATGTTCACCTTCACGCAATTTTCTTCATAAAGCGAGCATTTTTAGGTCTATCCTTTGAGGTCGCAACAAGTAGGGTTTGGATTGTAGTTGTTTTGCATCGAAGCTCGAGTCTTTGGGAGCTGCCATGGCATCGATTGTGAGAATGCGGGCACGTTAACCAATGAGGTTGAAACCCTTGCTGCAACTAGAAGCTTACCTCTTCATTCCAACTCTCCTCTAAGTGATATTTAGGTCATTATTATGAATATTAATGAAAATTTACCAAAAGGAGATGATAATTGTTAATCGATTCGATATAGGAGTGATGTCTTTATTGACGTTGGCTAGGACGGGCGAGAGGTGCAAGCATTCTCAAATGCTTATACCCGAATGAGGCGTGAATTCAAATCCACTTTCGAGATGATAGCAGGCAAAATTCCACTTTTACACTCAGGTTCCCTTGGAAATTGTCGAATTTGAAACGTCCGTCCGCGGTAATGTTAAGAAAAGCCTTTGTATGTAAATGGGCATTTGGTCTAGCAGTATGATTCTCGCTTTAGGTGCGTGAGGTCCCGACTTCAGTTCTCTGAATTCCGCAATTTGTTTCCTGTTTGTAGAGAAAATGCAAAATATGCCGTCGTGTAACGCGGAAATAATGCCTAACGGTTTTCTTCACAGAAATTAGCGGAAAATGAAGCGCATAATGCCTAACGGTTCTTTTTAAAAGAAAAAAGCGGAAAACGAAGATTGCCGGAAAAGAGAGAGCGTTAATCACATGATAAAACAAACTTGCAATGTTGAGAGTGGGATTTGAACCCACGCCCTTTCGGACCAGAACCTTAATCTGGCGCCTTAGACCAACTCGGCCATCTCAACATATCTGATTTATTAATTAATGGATTCTAACTCTACTGCAGCTCTCGGGAGTCCTTGATTTTCGTCCGCCTATAGCCGGCCTTTTATAAATAAATAAATCCCATCCATTACTGGCTGGATTTTATTCAGTGATTAAGCTTTTACTAAACTCCATGAAGGAATATAGATATGAATCTGTACGATAGACACTTATAACTTTCTCCAAGAGAATCAAATGAGGATAAACAAAACGCAACGCAACTCAACTACATGTGTAAACTTTTTCTAACTATGGAAACTTTCATTTGGTCAAGTGCTATGATGATAGCTTAGGGTTCCTACCTCAAATCTCGGAATGCTCCCATTTAGCCGACAGTAATTTTAGATTAGTAGTAATTACCCAGAATCTGTACAAAACTAGAATCTCTTAGGCCTGTGAGGCGCAGTAGTATAAGAGGTCTGAATTTCTAGAAATATTATACAGGAATATGGGAAGCATATTTTAAGTTTTCCCCAAAAGATTTCCATTAATGAGAAGCTTCTAAAGTAATTTATGGAGCTAGAGCTGAAGATATTTGTTTTGCATATTATTTTTGCAGGTGCATATTTGTTTTGCAGGTCTCAACCGAAGTGGAAAAAGTTGCAGATTGCTTCCAGATATTAAGCACGGAAATATATCCCTCGAATAAGAGGATCTCCTCATCGGATGACATCTTCTTCTTGGCAATCGGTATGCGATTCAACAATCGTTTACAATCTGAAAACTAGTACAATGATTTCATAGTCTTCTCTTCAAATTTAAAGGATGATATATACAATAGATGAAGGACCATTAATATCACATGTCAATGTGAAGGTGAGCGTCGATAGCAGGGCGACTTCCTGGCAGAACAAATAATGAAATAAAGAAATGTTGGAATACCCACATGAATTAATATAAATTAATGGATAAAATCAAATCCGTAAATATTATTAATATTATTATTAATATTTTAGGATTTGATATTATTAAAATTTAATATCAATGCATTATTACATTAATCGCAGGCATAATCGATAGTGCTTACATATTTTCATGCATGATGAATATGAATGCTAGCTTTCTTTGTAAATGGACTCTGCCATTAAATCTGCTTTTAAATGGCCGCTGCCATTAAATTAAAAGATGCTCTTATCATCTCATACAGATCGAACAACATTTTGGGAAGATTGCTTTGTCCTCTCATAATATTGTTATCTTTTAAAGTCATTCGCATAATATTGTTATCTTTTGAAGTTACACTTTGGATGACTCCTCCTCTCACAGCTTTTGCACTTTAATGGTGCGTTCTATCTCTTGCATTTTGTATTCTATATTAATATTGTGTTCAACATCTTCTGCCTATCTGTGTAGTATTGACATTGTGCATGACAAATATATTCACTCTAATATTTTAGGGTTTACAACCGTTATTTTAATATTTTAGGGTTTATTACAGAAAAACATATTTACATTATAATTATTAATATATTATTATATTATATAAAAAAATTAATATTAATTATTAATATTTTATTATATGAAAAAAAAAAACATTACATTTATTATTTGATTAAAAAAATGTTAATACATAATATTAAGATAAATAAATTATATAATAATTTCAGAAAAAATATTGTGTAATAAAAATTAATATTAATTATTTGATTACATTAATAATATTAATTATTTAATTACATTATTTTATTTTAAACTAAATGTTAATATTAATATATTAAAAAAGACAATATATTTATATGAAACATTTTTTATATAATTATTTGATATATAAAACATTACATTATATTATAATTATTAATATATTGTTATATTAATGTATAATTATACATTGATGTATGAATAATATTTCACTTATCAATATTTTAATGTTATAGTGTAATATTTTAATGGTTGGTTTTTTATAAACTAAGACATGGCTACTAATCTATTAGTTACATGGATATTAATTTATGTCTTGGTCCAAGTACATTGCTATCATCACCCTTTAGAAAGTAATACATGAAATTGAATGTTTACAAGTTTATTTACATAATCTATGTAAATATTCACATAATTTCATTTTTGTCATAGTAATTAACAATTTTAAAACAATAAACCAATAAGGTTGACTTATATATTCAAAAAAAAGTATAGTGATCATCAAGTAATTCAAAGTACATGATTTATAATTCAATGTACATCATTTAGTTTCATTTGGTTTTTTATTTGAAATGCTCCATTTACCTTAATTTATTTCATAAATTAAAGTATCAATACATCATTAATATTTTAATACTCAATTGATGTATGAATAATATTTCACTTATCAATACTTTAATGTTATAGTGTAATATTTTAATGGTTGTTCGTTTTGGTTACAAGGATATTTCAAAATATAAACTAAGACATGACTACTAATCTATTAGTTACATGGATATTAATCTATGACTTGGTGCAAGTACATTGTCAACATCACCCCTTAGAAAGTATTACATGAAATTGAATGTTTACAAGTTTATTTACATAATTTCATTTTTGTTATCGTAATTAACAATTTTTAAAAAATAAACCAATAAGGTTGACTTATATATTAAAAAAAAAGTTCCAAGTACAGTGACCATCAAGTAATTCAAGGTACATGATTTAGTTTCAAGTAGAGTGACCATCAAGTAATTCAAGGTACATGATTTAGTTTCATTTAGTTTTTCATTCAAATCAACTTTGACCAAATGAGAAAGACTTTAATGCTCCATTTACATTTACATTATAACATTTATATTCTTATATTCAATCCGAGTGAATTTCATGAAATATTTTATGTAAGTGACTTTGAAAACATATTTCATATAAATCTCTTAAACTATGATAAAGTTTTACTTTACCTATGATCCAATAAACTATGATAAACTTTTAAATTAAATCTGATCCAACATATATTATATTTGATGCAATTCAACATAACTATAGGTTACAATGTCACAAACATTTCAAGATGTCACAATTTGACCAACATATGCCAACATCACAATATGATGATCATAAATATATGTCGCAATGTGTCGATCATAAATATATGTCGCAAATTGTCCCAATGTGTCGATCATAAATATATGTCGAAATTTATCGCAATGTCGCAATGTATCGATCATAAATATGTCACAATTTGACAAACATAGCCACGCCATTGCATTTTTACAAACATATCATCACGTTGCACATATCCTAATGTCACAATGTGAAAAAACTCTCCAAATGTCACAACTTATCGAACATATCCCTTGTCACAGTGTGATGTACACAACTCAATTTTGCAATGTGATGATCATAAATAGATGTCGCAATGTGATGAACATAGCCCTGTCGTCGGATTTTGAAGAACATATCATCATGTCACAATGTGATACACATATCTTAATGTCACAATGTGAAAAACATTTCCAAACATCACAATGTGTTGAACATAAACCCTTGTCACAATGTGATGTACCCAACTCAATGACGCAATGTGATGGTCATAAATACATGTTGCAATGTGATGAACATAGCCCTTTTGTCACATTTTGATTAACATTTCATCACGTGACATTGTGACGCACATATCCTAATGTCACAATGTGACAAAAAATTCCAAACGTCATAATGTGTCAAACATAGCCCCTTGTCGCAATGTTATGTACACAACTCAATGTCACAATGTGATGAACATTTCCCTATCATCACATTTTGATGAACATATCATCACACCACAATGTGACATGCATATCTTAACGTTACAATGTGACAAACATTTCCAAACGTCGCAATGTGTTGAATATAACCCCTTGTCACAATGTGATGTACATAACTCAATGTCATAATTTGACAAACTTAGCTTGACAATGCAATGATATGAACATTTCCCGACGTCGCAATGTGATGAACATAACCCACATTGCAATATGACATTCATGCCAAAAACTGTTAATGTTACAAAACTCTTTTATTTGTCACATAACAATGAACTTTGTAACGTTGTAATGCTATGCACATAGACTCATCGTCACTATGTGACCAACCATAGCACCATTTAATGATATATATGCATATACTCACGTCACAATGTCACAAACATCTCAAAATGTCGCATTCTCATGAAGAGAACCTATTGTCGCAATGTGACAAACATTTCCAAACGTCACAATATGTGTTGAACATAACCCCTTGTCACAATGTGATGTACACAACTCAATGTCACATTGTGATGATCATAAATAGATGTTGCAATGTGACAAACATAGCCCTATTGTCGCAATGTGATGTACACAATCCTAATGTCGCAATGTGACAAACATTTCCAAACATCACAATATGTGTTGAACATAACTCCTTGTCACAATGTGATGGTCATAAATACATGTCGCAATGTGATGTACACAGCTCAATGTCACAGTGTGATGAACATTTCCTTATCGTCACATTTTGATGAACATGTCATCACACCACAATGTGACATGCATATCTTAACGTTACAATGTGACAAACATTTCCAAATGTTGCAATGTGTTGAATATAACCCCTTGTCATAATGTGATGTACATAAATCAATGTCATAATTTGACAAACTTAGCCTGACACTGCAATGAGATGAATATTTCCTGACGTCGCAATGTGATGAACATAACCCACATTGCAATATCACATTCATGCCGAAAATTTTTAATGTTATAAAACTCTTTTATTTGTCACATTGAAATGAACTTTGTAACGTTGTAATGCTATGCACATAGACTCGTCATCACTATGTGACCAACCATAGCACCATAGAATGATATATATGCATATACTCACGTCACAATGTCACAAACATCTCAAAACGTCGCATTCTCATGAAGAGAATCTATTGTCCCAATGTGATGAACAAAACCCTAATGTCGCAATGTGACAAACATTTCCAAACGTCACAATATGTGTTGAACATAACCCATTGTCGCAATGTGATGTACACAACTCAATGTCACAATGTGATGATCATAAATAGATGTTGCAATGTGATGAACATAGCCCTGTTGTCGCATTTTGATGAACATATCATCACGTCACAATGTGACACACATATCCCAATGTCACAATGTTACAAAAATTTCCAAATATCACTATCTAACGAACATAACCTCTTGTGGAAATGTGTTGTACACAACTCAATGTCTCAATGTGATGATCAGAAACACATTTCACAATGTCACGAACATAGCCCTATTATCGCATTTTGACGAACATATCATCACGTTACAGTGTGACACTCATTTCCTAATGTCACAATGTGACCAACATTTCCAAACATCGCAATGTTATGAACATAACCCACATCACAATGTGATGTTCATGTTGAAAACTTGTTATGTTACAAAACTCTTTCATTTGTCACATTGCGATGAACTTTGTAACATTTTAATTCTATGCACATAGACTTGTTGTCACTATGTGACGAACCATAGCACCATCGAATGATATACATGCATTTCATCATGTCATAATGTCACAAACATTTAAAAGCGTAGCAATGTGTGAAAAAGAACCCATTGTCGCAAGGTGATGTACAAAACCCTAAAGTAGTAGTGTGACAAACATTGCCCAACATTGCAGGGACACAAACATTTCTCAATGTCACAATGTGATGGCCATAACCCATTGTGGGAGTCTCATAAATGTATTGGAATACTGTAATGTGACAAACAAAATCCCTTCATCCTAATATCTTCAACATAATTTGTGGATGTCATAATCAACGTCGCCCACCATAATCATCTCCATATGGTCTATGAAGGCCAACCATGGGCATGAACAACCGTAGTCAACCCCGATCAAGCATAGTCAATCATGGTGATGGTCAATCATATCAAACCATGGTGAGGGTCAACCATGATCAACCATAATGGTGTATTGATTAATGAATTCATACATAAATACATTAATGTGCTAAAATATTAATGTATTAATTATTCAATACATTATTGCAATGTTTAAATTTAAGTATTAATACATTACTAATAATAAATTTAAGATAATATAAAGTATAGATTTAATGTTTAATACTTTCTTAAAGTATTATTAATTTATTAGTGTATTAATACTTTAATGTAATTATCTAAAAAAGTTATTATTAATGTATTAGCAATACTTTAATATATTATTGTATTTCTAAATAATTTAATACTTGGTTAATATATAATTTTTTATTAATTACTTAACTAACAATTTAATGATTAATATAATAATATATTATTAATAATTAATTATAATGCATTACATTATACATTAATGTTTAATACTTTAATTTATAGATTATATTAATAATTTAATAGCTTTGTAACTTTATCACTTATTATATTTTATAATAATTTAGATAGGGTTAAGGTATTATTTAATTAAAAATTAATACTTTATTCAATTAATGTATTAACACATTAATATTTTAATACATCAATGTATTAATATATTATTAATGTTTTGATACATTATTAACACTTTGATGTATTGATACATTATTAATGTTTTAATATATTATTAATATTTTAATACTCAATTGATGTATGAATAATATCTCACTTATCAATACTTTAATGTTATAGAGTAATATTTTAATGTTGATTTCATGTAATATATTAATTTTATTTTATTTTTACTTTATTAATGTATATTGCATTTTTTTTAGACTTTATTAATATATGGACATTTTATTATTGTATTCATTGTATTTAATACTTTATTAATGTATTAATTAATTAACCAATACTTTAAAAGACTAATGTAATTATGTATTATTGATGTATTTTTAATTTTTAATTTTAATATTTATTTTATTAATAATTTAATAATCTATTAATTAATTCACGAGTATTTTCAATATTTTAAAAGAATAATGTAATTATGTATTATTAGTCTATTAATATTTTAATGTAAGAATGTAATAATTCACTTTTAATGTTTTTTTACTTTATTAATGTATTAATGTGTTTGTACTTTAGCAATGTATTCATTGATTAATAAAATACATTGTTAAGCTATTAATCAAAGAAT
>JZKD02S0501964.1:131561-142064 GCA_000966675.3 Picea glauca | reverse complement strand
ATATATAAGTAAAAGACGGCAGGTCCTATTATATTGATATTGCAAAGTTACAACGTGCCATTGAAGTGTCAGTTATCCTGCCTGTTAAGGAAATCAAGACAACTGGCCATTCCAAGATAGCTTCCAAACTCAAAATGTTAGGCTACCACCCTGCTCGAAGGAAACCAGGGTGCATGGCCAGTCTTAGTATTAGTCTGTTCATGCCTATACTATCGCTACCATTGCTATAAGCTAGAAGAGTTGCAACTCTATTATGCATAAAAAAAAGAAAGAGTTTTGAGCAGTGAACAAACAGGAAAACTTATTATCCGATGTCCTCATGGTCGTCCTTATCCTTGCCGCGTTTGACTCGGATGACGTAGAACTGAGCACAGGTGGGGCATTGTCGCCTTGGGGTGGCACTGGAGTAGGCATCGTACAACATATCCAGGCGCTGATTGATGTAGATGGCTCTAAAGATTTGGTCGTCCACCAAGTTGTGGACATCGAAGATCAGATTCAGGTGCTCCGGGTGAAGAAGTGGTGGATGGTGTTGCGAATTTTTCACTTCGACCTCCTCCTGATGCGCTTGATGCCCGCTCTGCAACCCCAATTCATCAGGAGACTCGTAGATGTTTTCTTCGCTACCTCTCTGCATCTCTTCCTCTACCAAACAAGGTGTAAATTCCTCAACTGGAGTGCCACTGGGGCTGTGTTCAGCTCTTGGACCAGGGATCATGGCGTCTGCTCTGAAACAAGAGGGGAGATTCCAATTGTCCGGAGCTGTGAAAATGAGACTCTCTGAGAAATTTTGGAGGGATTCCTCTGGAGGAATCTCCTCGACATACGCCATGGGAGGCGTCCCTATTCCTATG
This sequence comes from Picea glauca, assembly GCA_000966675.3. Classification (NCBI taxonomy): domain Eukaryota; kingdom Viridiplantae; phylum Streptophyta; class Pinopsida; order Pinales; family Pinaceae; genus Picea; species Picea glauca. Next base: position 141,210 of record JZKD02S0501964.1, on the reverse strand, counting down.
AACTTCTTGGGTCTCCTTCTCTTGGCTAGAGACAGTGCTCTCTCAAACTTATTTTTCCTCTTCCATCGTGAGTCGTCTGCGTACCACCCATCACCTCTGCGAGGCTGCCCCCTTGCTCGTGGCATTCTTAGAACTAGAGATAATGCCAGAGTGACCACTGTGTAGTTGTCCTCGTTCGACTCTACAACCTTCTGAATCATCCCAAAGCCACCGAGAATGTTGATAAGGGAAAAAATGGTAGTTATAGTCATTAAGGTTGTGGTCTTAATGCTCTGGCTGGCCGTTCTCCTCGCAGTAGTGAGAGGCCTCATCAAATGGTGAAGGTCGCTTGGGTTTATGCCCATCATAAATGACGAGGATATGAGGGCGGGTGGCCACCATTAATGGCCCCTCCTAGCACTGCTCCACCTACCCCTCTTGCTCTGCATGGCACCCCATCTGGGGGTTGGAGATCCCTGTTGGCAAGAGCTTGACACCGCTCTGAGATGTATGAATCTTCAGAGCTATGTGCTTCCCAGTGTATCTGTTCAATCTCCCTTAATACACCTTCATTTTCCAGGCAGTCCACCACCCTATTTGCCTCTCTCTTTACATGAGAAGGGGTTATGCTGAGGTTGGCCCTTAGGAGGCATTTGAAATCCTCTAGCATCGCAGAGAGTTTCCAACTGGGTGAGATTTTCTGTGGGTTTTCCCCATGGAGGATTTTAGTGATCAACTGAGTAATGATTTGTGAGTCCCCCTCCAAGATGATCCTGCGACTATGTTGGGCAACTGCTACTCGAAGACCTTGCAGTAGGCCAATTAGCTCTGTTGCATTATTTGTAGTCTCTCCCAGATATCCCACTGCCAGGAAGAGGATTTCCCCTCTGGAGTTCCTGAGTACAAATCCATAGTCGGTTGGTCCTGGGTTTCCCTTGGAAGCCCCATCAAAGTTGATCTTTATGAAACCTGTCAGAGGAGGGGTCCAAGTGATTGGACTGATGTTTTGGCTCTTAGGTGCTTTCATCACCAGCTTGTTGATCAAGATGAGTTTCCATCTTTGTAGAGTGCAGTGTTCTTCCGGGTTACATTCCTGATCCTCTGGTTGCTAGTTTTTGCTTTTAACTGTTTCCTTGATGAGCATGGCAATTTTTCCCCAAGTTAGTCCTGGTATGGACTCCTTGGAGTGGAAGATTCGTTTGTTTTGTTCCTTCCATATTTGCCAGAGAATAAACTCTGGGAGGAGTTGCCAGATATAATTCAGTATGGGGTTGTTGTAAGTGATTGAGTCCCAGTTTTCAATCATGTCTTTGATGCTGTATCTATTTTGATTGGATCTTTGCATTATTTGAGCTCCCTGGTCCCATATCGACTGGCTATAATGGCACCTGTTAAAAAGATGCTCTTTGGTTTCCTCTTGCTGTTGGCATAAGACACATATTGAGGGTCCAATGAAGCCTCTTCGCCTGAGGTTATCCCAGGTTAGAATTCTATTGTGAACGATCAACCAGAAGAAGGTGGAAACCTTTGGCCATAGTGCCTTGTTCCAAACCTTGTTCCAAATGTTTTCCTTTTCCTGATTTTGGTAGTTGCCTTATAAGTAGTAGGCCTCTTTGAATGAAAAGTTACCAGTTGAGGAGTGTCCCCATCCGAGGATATTTGGGCCTTCTCTATTGGGAATTTTCCTGTGACTTGTGTAGTGTTTCCAGGCTTGCAGATTTAAGTTTTCTGGGACCCCTAATTCCTGGCTAGAAGCTTTCCACTTCGCCACTGTAGTCTTTGTTCTGTGGGTTTCCATAGATCTTTTACCTTTAGGGGAATATCTTGATTGAGAGCTTGTTGGAGGGGTCTTAGTTTTGCCAGATCATTTAGAGGTTTAAATTGCTACCATGAGTCTTGCCAAAACATGGCACTTTCTCCATTTCGTATCTCCCAAAAAGCATGCTTCTGTAATAGGTCTCTATTTTTCCAGGCTGTGTTCCAAATGTTTGAACCCTGTATTCGGATGTTGTGCCTAATCAGTTGGTCGACCTGCACGGAGGGAGCGTATTTTTGCTTCCATATTTGTGTCCATAGGGCATCTGGTGTTTTCAACCATATCCACAACATTTTGGCTCCCATTATCTGATTGAGCTTCCTTGGGTCTTGGAGTCCTAGGCCTCCCATCCTCTTTGGTGTGCAGACCTTGTCCCAGCCTACTAGCGCCCATTTCTTGTTGGGTTGAAGGCCTTGCTAGAGGAAGTTTCACTGGAGGTTTCTTACAGCTTTGATAATTTGCTTGGGAGTTGCTAAGGCAGTGAAGAGATAAGTGGGTAGGGTTTGTAGGACCAATTTAAGCAGGACCAACCTAGCCATAATATTTAGCATTCTGAAGGTCCAGTTGTTCAACCTGTTCGAGATGGAGAGGAGGAGTTTTTCCCAGGAGATGGACTTTGTTGGTGCTCCCATGAGAGGAATGCCTAGGTAATTGGATGGAAGGGAGCTCTTGGGGATTCCCAAGAGTTTGGAGATATGAAGTTGGACCGTAGCCGGAGTGTTGAAAAAGAAGAGCTTGGATTTGTCTAGGTTAAGCGTCATACCTGAGGCTTCTGTGAAGTCGGATAGGATGGAGTTGAGCTTGTTGGCTTCTCGTGCAGTGGGGGATTTCATGAGAAGGGTGTCATCAACAAATTGACTGTGTGAAAGAGCCAGCTTGATGTTGTACAGGGGCAGGCCTTTGAGAGAGCCTTCTAGAATCACTGATTTGATGTAACATCCCAGGCCTTCTGCCATGAGTACAAAAAGAAAGGGTGATAAGGGGTCCCCTTGCCTGATACCTCTAGAGGATGAGAAGGGTCAGGAAGGGACTCCAATGACAAGGATAGAAAAGAAGGCCGAAGAGGTGAGGTTCAAGATCCAGTTTACCCAGTTTTGATCAAAACCAAAAGAATTTAAGGTGGCTTTAAGGTATTGCCAGCTCGCTTTATCAAAAGCTTTTGAGAGATCAAGTTTGATTAGCATACCTAGAGTTTTTGTTGACTTGAAAGAGTGGATGACCTCATGAGATAAAATAACACTGTCCATGATTTGTCTTCGTTCTACGTAGTCTGCTTGTTCCTTGGAGATGACATAGGGAAAAATTGGCTTGAGGCGATTTGCAATCACCTTTGTAATGATTTTATAAATTACATTACATAAGGCGATGGGCCTGAACTATTTGGGATTTGTGACCCTTTCCTCCTTTGGTGTGAGAGTGACGAAGGTTGCGTTAAGAGCCGATAGAACTTGGCCTGATGTTCATGATTCCTCTACAACCTCCCAGACTTCCTTCCTTACTATGTCCCAGCAGTGATGGAAGAATTCAGTGGTGAAGCCATCTGGGCCTCGAGCCTTTCTTGGGGGCATAGATTTTGTTGCTTGGTCCACTTCCTCTTGAGTGATTTTCCTCATTAGAGCTACTTTCTGTTCAGGGGTCATCAGTGAGGGTATGTGACTGGTAACTCGTGTGATGGCTTCATTTTTGTCCTCCCTAGTTCTCGTTAGGAGGTCATGGTAGTACCTGTTGAGCTCTTCTTCTATTTGGGTGTGTTCTCTGATTAGATTGCCCTATCCATTCTCTAGATGGGTTATTCTGTTGATGTGTCGGCGGTGTACCATGGTTCTGTGGAAGAATTTTGCGTTCTTTCCCCCCTCTTTGAGCCATTGTACCCTGGACTTCTGCCTCCATAATATTTCCTCTTGTTTTCTTCTTTCTTCCAGCTACACTTGTAGCTTCTCCTCCTCTTCCATAAGTTCAACAGTTCGACTCCCTAACACGAAAGTTCTTTGTATCTCAGTTAGATTGTTCTCTATTTCCTGCATGCTTTGGAATATGTTGCCGAAGTTGTTTCTATTCCAGTACTTTAGCAATTGTTTGAAAATTTTGAGCCTTTGTTGGAATCTATACATGCTTGTGCCATGAGCTATTTCTGCTTGAGCCCACCAAGTTTTTGCAAGCTGTTGGAAATCTGGGTGTCTGAGCCAAAATTTCTCAAACCGGAATGGTTTAAATTTAGGTGCTGCTTCTATTTCCAAATGGAGGGCTATTGGACAGTGGTCCGATCCAGCTTTAGGGAGAATAATACTTTCCATGCGGAGGTATTTTTAAATCAATTCCTCTGCTACAAGGAAGCGGTCCAGTCAATAGGCTACGTGTTGGTTTCCCAACCTGTGGTTGGACCAAGTGAAAGTACCATTGTTGTTCTCTATGTCTACTAACTTTATATGCTCAAGAAGGGTTTTGAACTTACCACTGTCTTGTTCGAGCCTTCTACTCCCACTGGTTTTCTCCTCCAATGACACGATCATGTTGAAGTCGCCTCCTATGATCCAGTTAGGTGTGGTTGCCAATGATTTTATAAGGGACAGTCGTTCCATAAATTTATCTTTTTCCTGTTGGATTTGGGGTCTGTAAACGTTGGTGATGGTTCCCTCTTGATTCGAGCCTATGACTTCAAAGTGGGTTGTTATGGTGCCTATTGTGGAAAAAGGTTTGCTGAGAGTGGTGTTGCTCGGGTTCCAAAGTATGGCCAGACCCCCTGAAGCTCCTGAGGAGTCTGTTTGGATAAAGTCGCATCCTTTCCATATGCGTTGGAAGATGGTTTTGGCCTCTGTCCCCACACATTTTTTCTCTTGTAAAATTAGAATATCTGGGTTTTCAACTTTGATGCATTCTCTAAGGATCCTTTGTTTGGATCTGCCATTGAGTCCTCTAATGTTCCAAGTGATGATCTTCATCATTATGAGGGTGGGTTTGGGTGAAGGTATCCCTCCGAGAGCTTGTGTATCTGTCCTGAGTTAATCATGAGGTTGCCTGCTTCCTTGATTAATTGATGTACTATTTTTCACCCCCTTCTTTTGTTCTCTCGCGGTATTTTTTTTTATCCTGAGCCTGATTCTGTGGCTATGCCTAAGCGTTTTGTGGATCCCACTATTGAATCTAGAAAGACCTTGTGTACCTTTCATAGTTGCTCTTCAAGGAGGGCTTGCAGATCCTTCTGATTGAGGGCTTCCTCAAGCTTCTCAAGGTCAATAACTGCTAAATCTCGGGTGTTTATCTGCATTAGGATGTCGCCGTCTCCATCTCCTTTCTCGTCTGGGTGGATTTCCTTATTTGCGCCAGAGGAGAAAAGTGTTTGGTTATGTTCTTTTCCCTTTTGCAACCCTTCGTGTGGATCTTGGATTTCCTCATATTATGGTAGATGGCTCAGTATCGCGTAGGAATTCTTGGTCGAAATCTTGGGCTTGGGGTCAGGTATTTTCCTTCTAGGAGGATTTCTCTTCCTGTTCGGGACCATGGTGAAGTTGTCTTTTTGTAGGTTATCGCTGGCTTTGGAAGATTTCTAATTTAGTGGCAAATCTCTGAATAGGTGGCCATGTTCATGACATTTTCTGCATCGGAAAGGGATGTGTTTGTAGTCTAGAGTTTGTGTCCAATCTTCATCCTGATACTCCAACATTATTGCCCCTGGTAAAGCCTTAGATATATTCATATAAACACATATTCGGGTGTATGAGGTGTATTTCATTTGCTTTGTGGCTTTTGAGGATTTAACATATTGGCCGATTGTATTACCTATTCCCATGAGAATCTCCTCCAGCCAGAACTCCTGCGGAAGGGAGTAGAGGTAGATCCAGACAGGTTCCATTGTAAAGTCCTCCTTATCTGGGTTGAAGCGTTCTATCCAGAATCTTAAGAAGAGCCCTGCCGAGTTGTAGAAATATGGGCCATTCTCAAAGATTCGATCTCTGTCTTCTGGGTTGTACAGTATGATTTTGAAGAAGCCTTTGGAGCTGAGCTGAACTTCATAGTCACCCTTAGGGTTCCACCAATGTTTGATCCATTTGTTCAGATCCCTTTCAGATGGACAAAGTCCCAAAAATTTGTCGATGAGGGCATGTTATTGCATAAACTAGGTGTGTTCCCCCACTCTTGTTGAGCTTATGATGTATCTCGGGGGTTTTTCCATTTGTGGGATGCATTTGTCGGGCTCCCATCCGCGAGGTGATTTTGGATGGGATGTTTTGGCCTCCGTCTCCATTTCCTTACTGAATCCCTTTTCTTCGGTGAGGAGTTGTTCACGTATCTGATGTGGCAGCTCAAATGACAGTCGTTTTTCCCTTGTTCCTGATCTATCATTAGCCGTGATATTGTTGTACAAGAGGGGTTTCCCCCCCTCTTCTGCGTTCATACTGACAGGTCAGAGAAGGTGGCTATCTATGCTTGATTGTTGCGGGTGGTTTGCTGCGACATATCCTGGTTCAGTCATGCAGCAACTCGCATAGGCGTAGAGCTAGGGTTTCTCTCCAAAATCCATCAACAAATTGAAATTAACCAGAAATTCCAAGTCTACAATAATATTTACATATAATATCATATTACATAAAGTATTAATACTTTAATTTATACATTACATTATTGTAATAATTAATGCATTTGTGTAATAAAACATTAATGTATTCATTCATTATTTATGTATATTATATCAATGCATTTTTGCATTAATGATGTATTACTTTAACAATGTATTTATATTTTATTAATATATTAATAATATATAAAAATATAGTCACTTATATTTTACTTTATTAATTAATACTTTATATTAATATTTTATTATTAATTTAATGTTGTATTTATTTTATTATTTAATGTATTATTAATGTATTAATAAGTCAATATGTTACAATACTTATTAATACTTTAATTTTTACATTACAATAATGTAATATTGTATTACTAAATTAAAAAAATGTCAACTTAGTACTACTTTATTAATGTATTACTTTATTAGTGTATTGATGATGATGATGATTAACTTCCACTAAGACCTAATTGGTTTATCGGACCTTAAGAGGGTAAGTGATTACTTGTGATTCTTTAGAATTTTGTTTTTGTGCTAGAAAAACATTAAGAGAAGTTTTTGGTCTATCGGACCTTAAGAGGGTAAGTGATTACTTGTGATTCTTTAGAATTTTGTTTCTGTGCTTGAAAAGCATTAAGAGAAGTTTTCCAAGATCACCATACTTTTGTTGAGTTAATAGGTTAGGCAGGTTGGTAGTGTGATCAATATTTTAAAAATGAGATCTAATATGGGTATAGGCTGGACAATCTAAGAGAAAGTGCAGTTTCACTATCGTATTAGTGTATTAATACTTTAGAGGGTGGGAGGGGGTGGCTTTATTAGAGAGAAATTATAATAATATAATTTCTCTCTAATAAAGCCCCGCCCTCCCACCCTCTATAATACTTTAGATGGTGGGAGGGGGAGGCTTTATTAGAGAGAAATTATAATAATATAATTTCTCTCTAATAAAGCCCCGTCCTCCCACCCTCTATAGAGGGTGGGAGGGGGTGGCTTTATTAGAGAGAAATTATAATAATATAATTTCTCTCTAATAAAGCCTCCCCCTCCCACCCTCCAACTATTGTATTAGTGTATTAATACTTTAGTAATGTATTTATTAAAACATTTAATGTATTATTTTATTACTATATTTTTTCTTTAACAATGTATCAATCAATAATTTATTAATGTATTAATTAATTAATACATTACATCATTAATCTATCAATTAATTAATACTTTACCTTACATATTAATGTAAACCAATATTTTAATTAGAGAAAGTGTAGTTTCACTATTATATTAGTGTATTAATACTTTAGTAATGTATTTATTAAAACATTTAACGTATTATTTTATTACTATATTTTTTTTTAACAATGTATTAATCAAAAATATATTAATATATTAATTAATTAATACATTACATCATTAATCTATCAATTAATTAACACTTTACTTTACATATTAATGTAAACCAATATTTTAATTTATACATTATCTTTATATATTTTATTAATATAATACATTAATAAACCATTAATTTACATTAATATAAAAAATTAATGATCTTCCCCAAAAATTGAACTGGAAACCTCTCGCACCCTAAGGAAGAATCATAAGGAAGAATCATACCACTAGACCAAATGCCCTGATCAATGTCTGCAATTTTCAAGGAGATTTGGTAATCATTTTTATTACTGTTTGTAATAGCAATGAAAACCTAATAGCAATAACAAAAGGTTGAATTATATCTTCATTCCCGTCTAAGAAGTGGGATTTGAACCCACGCCATCTTACGAGGACCAGAACTTGAGTCTGGCACCTTAGACTACTTGACCAACCTGACAGAAAACTTTTACAATTCATGTAAATGAGTTTGTAACGCATAGACTTGTAAATTTCTTTTAACCAGGAGGAAATCCATAGCATGTCGAGATTACCTGGACATGGTACGAATTCAAGTCCACCGGCTACCCCTATAAACGCAGAGACATCTAAATTTTATGCAACAAAATCAAATTAGGTCTAAGCAAACAACGCTTTGATACGGCGATCAGCTCAGGTCATATAGAAGAACACCTGATGACAAGATAAGCAAAATCTTCTTAATTAAAATTAGAATTAATTACATTTAAAAGAACTAATTAAAAAGGTTACGAGATTGTAAATATTTTTCAACTACGAGTGAATTTGATGCACTTGGGCCATGAAACATCACGACTTCGATAATGAAAATTTATAATTTTGTATCTATTAGACCATCTCCACATTGTAGATTCAATAATTTAAATATGTAATTTCAAAGTTTAGTCAGAAGTATTGTCAATTTTGTAAGGATAAAATATCAGAAAATAGATTTTGTTGGCTATACAAACAACTTGTTTTTATATTTCATCAAATTAGAATTTTATTTCTAAACTAGCTATCTTGTTTATAATTTGTGTTTCTTGTTTATAATTTGTGTTTATGTTGATTTATAATTTAATTGACAATTTCACTTAAAAGAACAAATGTTTAATATTTTTCTATACTTAATGTTGCTAGCAACATTGTAGTCCATTTGTTTCAAGACCTTATTTAGAGCTAATAAGATTTATCAAATAATGTTTTATTTTCATTCTACCAAATTGAATAAATTATAATTTTATTGGACAATTTACTTATTTTGATTCTATTAAACTGAATAAATTATAATTTTATTGGACAATTGACTTTCTTTACCCTTCCCAACTTATTCTTGAACTTAGCATAAGTATTGTTTGAGCCGCCCTTGTTTTTACCTTGCAAAATTTTCAATTTTTTGATACTTGAAATCTAAAGTGAATTTTCTTTTTCCTTCCGAGATCTTAAAACTCTCAAATCTTGTCGCCTGAATAGCAATGCTTTTCCACTTTCAAAACAGATCCATTTTCGCAAGTATGTTCGCTCTTTTGTTTTATTTCGGGGTCTCGTAGGTCAGATACTTTAAATCTTGAGTTCACACGTCCCGAGTCACGAAACGGCGAAGTCGTTTTAATTTCTGTCCAAGACATTAACTAGGGTAAAACCTTTAACTCATGAGTATTCGTTGTCGGGAGTTCGCGCCTCGGCATTCGTCAAACCTAAGTTTTTGTTTTTACAACTCCGAGAGCCGAGAACGCGATAACTGTTGTGATAACCTGGGTCAAGAATTAACCATGGTTAAATTTGGTTCTCGGCACTTCGCCACTCGGCACTTTCCTTCATAAAGTTAAAGTGTCTAAAACCTCGACGCACGAAGTTGCGACGTAATTATAGCAAGATTAATTAGTCACCTAATCTAA
>JZKD02S0501964.1:92480-103879 GCA_000966675.3 Picea glauca | reverse complement strand
AAACATTTCTACTGGCCAAAACTCCGATAGAAGGTCAACTAGTATATCAGGACCTGCACTGCCTGTGTTATTTCCAAACCAACCACTAAGAAACAAGGCTTGTACACCCCTCTTCCTACTCTTGAAAGTCCATGGGAATCCATGTCAATGGACTACATGTCGGGCCTCCCGTCCACCAAGCGGTGAAATGACTATGTTTTTGTGGTTGTTGACCTCTTTTCTAAGATGGTGATTCTGGTTTCCTGGAAGAAGAGCATCACAGTAGAGGCCATTGCCAAGCTCTTGTTTGAATGGATTTGGGTACATTTTGGACTCCCACAAACCATTTTCTTAGATAGGGATAGTCGATTTCTCAATACATTCTGGTCAAGCCTCTGGTCACTGCTGGACACCAAGCTAACCAAATCCACGACCTTCAACTCCCAGACAGATGGCCAAATCGAGGTCGTAAATTGAATGGTTGTGCATATCCTTCACATGTATAATTCAAAGAACCCTCACACATGATATGAGAGCCTTCCCTATGCACAACATAGCTACAACCGAGCCCTGCATGGCTCAACCGACCACAACCCCTTTCAGGTGGGGTTAAGATTCCAACCAATGGGTCCCATAGATGTTGCACTTCTCCTTGCGGTCACCTCAACCGACTCATCTCCTATTCCAACTGAAGTTGAAAAAGCCACCCAGTTCATTGAGAGGATCCAACACATCTGCCAACAGGTTCAGGATATCCTAGAGAAGTCCAATGACAAGTACAAACAACGCCATGATCAACATTGGGTGACACATAAGTTTTAGGTGGGAGACAAATTTTGGTTGCACTTGCAAAAAGAACGCCTTACAAGACCCCATCGAAAGATTTTCCCACTCCGTTATGGGCCATATACCATCACCAAGTCCATGGGGGATAATTATTTTGAGCTCAACATTCCTCCTTTCCTTGGCCTGCACCCAGTATTCAACGTGGATCTCCTTGACCCTTTTTTCCAAACATTATTGGAAACCTCAAATGTAGTAGAACAACTAACACCAATAGAGCTCAACCCCGACTACATCCAACAAGAATACAATGATCATATTGTGGACACACAAATCAAGGGAAATCAACAACAAAGGATCCAACTTTATTGAGTCGTCAAAGCAAGGCAACTCTTGCACCAAGGCAAGTGGCTCACCATGGGCCAAATTCAACAGAAATTTCCTCATCTGATGGGGGAAATCAATGCAATGGAGACCATTTCTTCCTAAGGAGGGAGGATTGATCTATATGGGTATCAGTGGCCACCCACATTTTCCAACTAGCTCAAAACAATTTTCTGGCAATTTTGGCAATTTACTATTTTTAGCAGTTTTCACTTCTGGGGCCATTTTGAGGGCCTAAATGAAGGTTTTTCAGGATATATATTCTCAATTATTCCCTATGGAATAATTGAGTCCCAAAAACGAATCTTCTCTACGATACCTTTCCAATGGGATATCGTATGCCTAAAATGGAGATCGTATGCAAAAGTTACGACCCCGAGAAGTTAATGTACTAACTTACCCAAACGAGGATCACATAACTTTTGGTGCTTCATCTCCTAGGGTTAGGTTTTTGGATGTCTAGGGTTTTTGGAATTCCTGTTTATTGTAAAATGCCTTCATATCCTCATTGTAATGATATTCTTGTGAATGAGCGCAACCGTCACATCTCTTCTCATAGATAAGTCGTCACCATTCCATCAAGCTTGTTTCCACTGCATTTTACAGCTTCATCTTATTTCATTATTGAATAGAAAACCAATTTTATTGTATCTCTATTATTTTGTGTTAAGAATATGTTAATAATCTATATTCATTTGTTCTACTCATAAAATCCGGATAAAAAATACTGGACCATGCTAAAGCTTCCTTCAACCTCTGAGAAATGAAAAATGTCTTCTAGAGAAACAAGTAAGCAATCATAAGACAAAATGTTTCTTAGGGTTTTTCTGCAAGTAATTTTTATAGTATTGTAGAGGCTAAGATGTAAATTGAAGCTGGAAGATTGGATGAAATGATGATGAAAAGGATGAATGAATTCTGAACAACCATATTTCGAAGAAACTTTGCAAAACAGAGAGTTGGCAACACTAGCTCGGTTTGCAGTATGTAAAATCATGTAGAAAAATATATCTCTTGATGAATAAAATGGTTTGAAAATGATGGAATTTTGAATATAAAGTAATGGTAGATATCATATGGTTTTTACCCCTTGCTGCATAAAGTTGAACCATCAACCTTCAAGCGTTTAACTTGGCACCAACCGTTCTAGGAGAGTGTGCAACACATCTTATTTATGACTTGAAAAGATGCTTTAGGTGGTTGGATGAATGTCTAAGACCCTTTGGACACTTTTTGGATGACAACATTTGATGGTGACCTTTACTTTCCCTCTTGTGCTAATAATGAAAACCACCATCATGAAACCAAGATTAGGAAAATGTGTTTTGATCATATTTAGACCCAAGGTTAAAATCAATACCTTGATTTATTAACATGAAACGTGACTCAAAAAACTTTGATAACATGTACATCCTATGTGTTAACAATTGGTTCCACAGGATATGGAGACCTCCCTGTGAGGCTCCAAGAACATTTTCAGTTCCAGTGCCTTTATCCATTGGGCTACAAATCTATAACCCTACTCATCCATAATATAAAATAATCTTCCAATCAAACTAAAGAACACATGTTGCACTTGTGCCTCCATTGGGCTATGGAGTCATTATTCCTGATCTACTGCAAACCAAGAAACTAAAAACTAGATGCTCATGGTGTGAGATTATTTATGTATAGATCCTATTTCTAACCAAATGAAACTTTCTTTGCTTATGTATATACAAATTTCCAAAAGAATCATTCAAGAAACAAATTTCTTGACTTGCCTTGTTGTTCACTATTGAAAGTATAAGAGAAAAATAGTAGGTATAACAAATCTTCAATGAACAATTGGTACCTAATATTTAAAACATGTAGCATGCCAAAACCTGTAGCTCTTCAAGTTTTGGATAACAAGGACTCTAACAAATCTACTATTGGATCATGAAACTCATGACAAGACATTTCCAGCTGATCCAAAGGACAATATTTCCACTGTTTTGAATCCACTACGTGAATAACACTGTTATCCTCCTCATGCTTCAGTTGAAAACAAGATGATTTATGAGTATCCTATTCTCGTAATAATGCATCCTGGACATGAACCACACTATCTTCTTTTCCCTTCAAATAATCTAGTCCATGACTATCATATATATGATGTTCAAAATATTTAGAAAATAAAGAATTAGATGCTTATGGTCTTTAATATTATTTTCCTCATAATCATCAAACAAAGAATGATCATTGTAAGTTATGGTTTGAGAAACATTTTCAAAGTCCTCTTGCATAATGGTTTATGTTTGCTAAAAATAAATAAGATCTGCATACTCATTTTCATACTCGTCATAAATAGGAAGATCCTAAAATGATGTAAGTTCAAAGACCTGTTTATCATACTTCTCTTCAATCACAGGTGAAAACACATCATAGGAAACTTCTTGAAAGACCCGAGGAAAATATTCTTCTACAACTATTTCTTAATGACAAGCATCATTTTCATAACTATCATATGATGACATGTACATTTTTTCTTTGTCATATGAATACTCAAAAGAAACAACTTGATCTTCATAAAAAATTGGAGTAGCCTTGCATCATAGTCAAAATTGCTAGAGCGATTTGGGTCAAGGACAAGTGTGCCTATATTGTTGCAATCTCGAACATCCTTATCATTAATACAATGAATAAAATCTTCTTTAAAAACTAAGGAACTAGAGAAGGTTTTACATGGGGATGACTACTCCTCTACATGATCAATAGTTTTTTCCGCTTCATCCTTATAACCAGAAGAATTACTAATTGGATGTTGGATGTATAATTCAAATTCTTTACAACAGTTTTCAAAAAGAAGATCAATCAGATAAAATCTTTTGCAATGATGATGAAACATGGTATGAAACTCTTGTAGTGATGAAATACTTGAGGGAGGAAGAGATCCACACCAATCATGAGATTTTCCCTCTAAGGAGTATCTAAACAACTTGATGAAGACATATTCATGTATAACTTTCAATTTAAGATAGCACTTTTGAAAATTTAATAAGAACTTAGCTGGCACTTCCCAATATTCTCATATAAACCTAGGAAGATGACCTTCCCATTCTCTTCTTTCAGGCACATGATTTGGAAAACTAGATATATTTGAAAAATCACAAAATGCATACCTCTGAGAAAATATCTTGTCCATTTCAAACTAGTGAAGTCACCAATAGATTCATCTGTGATGAAGATAGAGTTTCCAGTTAGAAGATTACATTCAAACTAGTGTCTTGCTCCTCTCTACCATCAAGAGATGGATCTATTCTATGTTGTTCTCCCAGGGAAGATCTTCAACTTCATCCTTGACAATGATTCCAAGAATGTTAGCACTATAAGTCACTCCAGACTACGGAAAGAGTGATCCCAATACCCATTTAGATATAAGTGATTAAATCAGGTTTAAACTTAGGTGGGTGAGCAAGGAAGAGCAATAAGGAGGGTAGCAAATTGTCTGCAAAGTCATTCCATTGGACATGGATTCAATACGTCCTACAGATCAAAGGCACTCAAGCTGCAAACCAAACCAAAAGAGCTATAATTTATGGATGAAGATATAAGGAAGATAAAAAAAAATAAAAAATCATTTGTAGATCATGAATCTCCTTCCCATGAAAAACCATTGATATTCAATGCCTGCAATTCCATTCAAGCAAGATGAAAAGGTAAAATGATAATAAAGAACACAAAGTATGATGAACAACTTTCATGAATCTATAATGGTGATCCAGATTTTATGAGAAAAATGAAATGAACACAGATTATTAAAATATTCTTAACATAGAATAATAGAGACACGGTAAAATTGGTTTTCTATTCAATAAGGAAATAAGTTGAAACTGTAAAATGCAGCGGAAAACAAGCTTGTTGGAATGGTGACAACTTATCTCTGAGAAGAGATGTGACAATTGTGCTCATTCACAAGAAGATGATTAAAATGAGGCTTTGAAGGCCTTTTCACAATAAACAATAATGTATAAAACCCTATACATCCAAAAACCTAACCCTAGGATATGAAGCGCCAAAAGTCATGTGGGCCCCATTTGGGTAAGTTAGTACATCAACTTCCCAGGGTCATAACTTTTGCATACGATCCATGTTTTAGGTGCACGATAGACCATTGGAAAGGTATCACTGAGGATATTCATTTTGGGGGCTCAATAAGAGCCTTCAACTATAATTGAGAATATCGATCCCGAAAAACATTCATTTAGGCCCTCAAAATGGCCCCGGAAGTTAAAAACGGCTAAAAATAGTAAATTGCCAAAATTGCTAGAAAACTATTTTGAGAAAGATAGAAAAGGTGGGTGGCCACCGATATCCAAATGGATCAAATGGCATAAATTCCTACATCACATGACCTCAGGCTTACAAAAAAAAAACACAGATAAATTGTCCCCTGCAGCTCTCTCAAGCTCTCTCTAGTCATGAACCCCCCTCTCTAAGAGCTCCCTCCTTAATTAAATAGAAAATAACATCCAAATATTCTTAGGAGTTCACATACCATATCTTTCATTAGATTGTGGGACTTGGAGAGAGGTGGCAACAATCAAAGAGACAAAAATCCAACAAGTTGCTAAATTTTAGGAAGTTGTTGGAAGTCATTAATAAACCTGTTGCCAACTCACTGCATGAGGTTTTAATGGAGCTAAATATTAGGTGCAGGTGTCCTTTATAATCTAATTGATCTTTGAGAAGTAATTCAAACCCTCCTTGAAATTTGGAAACCCTCCCATAGCTCGGATTTGTTAGTATGTTAGAGTTCGCAATGCCTATGCATGATGTGCTGTGAAATTTCCTTTAGATGGTAATTTTATCATTTCTCCAAAAATATGAAATGGGATAGGATGAGTTTTTGTAATCAAGTCAAACATATCATTTTTTTCATCCACACAAAATTCCAGAAGAACCTAGATCATGATTCAAAATTTGTGATTAAAACAAGACTCTATTGTGTGCTAATTGCTACAAACTCTCCCAAATTACCAGTTCGCAACGCCAATGAGTCCAGACACTGCGAACTTTCCTGTAGCAGTGTATTTGATTCAAAAAGGATTTAAATGATGAAATAAATGTGCCAAACTACCAAAATACTCTATTGGACCATGCTAAAGCTTCCTTCAAGTTACCTCTAAGCAATGAAAAATGTCTTCCAAAACATCAAGTAAGAAATCATAAGACAAAAAATGTTTCTTAGGGTTTTGATGCAAGTAATTTTTACATTATTGAAGAGGCTAAGATGTAAATTGAATCTAGAATCTTGTATGAAATGATTATGACAAGGCTAAATGACTTCTGAATAACCATATTTTGAAGAAACTATGCAAAACAAAGAGTTGGCAACACTAATTCGGTTTACAACATGTAAAATCATGTAGCAAAATAGATCTCTTGATCACTAAAATGGTTTGAAAATGATTGAATTTTGAATATCAAGTAATGGTAGCTATCATATGATTTTTACCCCTTGCTGCATAAAGTTGAATCATCAACCTTCAAGTGTTTAATTTGGCACCAAATGTTCTAGGAGAGTTTGTAGCACATCTGATTTATAACTTGAAAAGATACTTTAGGTGGTTGGATCAATTTCTAAGACCCTTTGGACACTTGTTGGATGACAACATTTTATGGTGACCTTTACTTTCCCTCTTGTGCTAATAATGATAACCACCATCATGACACCAAGACTAGGAAAATGTATTTTGATCATCTTTATACCCAAGGTTAAAATCAATACCTTGATTTATTAACATGAGTCATGAACAAAAAACCTTTGACAGCGTATACATCCTATGTGTTGACACAATCCATTATCTCTCTTCCCCGCAACATGTACAAACCAAGGAATGGGATCCCCCTTCTCTATACACAGTCCCTTAGGCCTTCCCACTTCCATCCATGGATCTAGTGCACTCATTTGGCAAGGAATATCATAGTTGGGGACTCCAATAACTCTCACTTTCTTTAGGAGTGTTCACAACAACCTTCACAAGGCTCTTGAGAGATTTCCTCAAAAGGAAATTGTCCACATGCACCCAACCCATTTTTATAGGCACATGGGCCACATTTCCAACATCAACATGAATCAATAATGGCTTCCTTCAAGCACAACATCGATGGTGCTATTCTGAGCACTCAACTTCTCCTTTACTACCCAAAAATGATCATGTAAAACTCTCCTCTTTTTCCATACAAATTTTGTTTTCTCCTATGCATGTTGACTTTCATACTCATCATTGTTGATTTTACTTCAACCCCATCCTTCAAATAACTGTGGTATGTGACTCACACCCACCAACCATTCCTATAATAACTCTAGAAAGAAAAAAAAATAAAAATTATGCAAATCAGTAAACACATACCTCTGTAGGTACTAACACAATGTATACCTGGAACCCTTATTGTCTTTCTGCGTGAACTCCAATTTCTTTTTCTCTAACCATATTTCAATCTCTTTCTTCGTAGGATTCCATGGCCTAAACATCCCTTTATACCATTGCATATTCTTCACCAAACCCTTTTATGGATCTCCTTCTGAGTTATAGCCAACAACAAAACCATTTGTTGGAATTATGGGTTGACCCGGGTTCTACCTTAGTTCTCCAAAAAAACCCTTATCACCATCGACCCTTCCGGTAAACCAGAAGGCTACACCACACACAGATTGCACAATGCAGTCTCACACGAGATGGTTTATGGGTGACTGAAGGAAGCACATTTCTGCATTCATGGAAGGGATTGAGGGATGTTCTTTCTTACTTATTAGTTATACTTAACCATGCATTCTATTATAATATTCATTAGATCCATTCATTCATTCATTCATTCATTCATTCATAAAATTTATTATACATATATATTCTAGTGTGTGCTATAATTAAACCCATTCATTCATCTATATAACCATTCAATAATAACTGCAGAAAGAGTAAAACATTCATACACATTGCACACAAGGTTTTACCGTGGTTCACCCCCCCTGGGACTACGTCCACAAAGATCTTCTACTTATTTTTTTTCATTAAAATGCATTGCACATATTACATCATAGTAAAGAGTAGTTAGGTGGACCAGGATCACACCAAGATCCACATCTTGTGACATCACACTCAATTACTTCTACCTCATCTGAGCTCTACAACTTTCAAAACAGACTTCAACTCACAAAGACTCCAAAATAGGTTCTCCAAAAAATATGACAAGAAACATCTAAGGATCGATAGATAGATATGTCTCATAATACTTTCTATATCTTCTATTTATATTACAAAATTGGGTTAAAACCCTTACAATACATCCTAAAACAATAACCCTAACACAGTTAGGTTTGTCCAGATTTGTGTTGAATTTCCACAAATCCTATTGTGCGCGTTGTTTTTCCTCAAAATGTGGCGTTCTCTCTTTCTTAGTTTGATATGCCTCGTTTGTTGTGTTGTTCTCCAAACATTCCTACTCCAACATTTACATATCTCCAAAATTACTAGCAAAGGTTGGCTTTGTGCTTCCACATGAGTAACAAAGGTTGGTTATTTAACTCATTATGACTTACAAGGATGAGGGTCTTTCCCCCAACATGACTTGCATAGGTTGGGTGTTGGTATTCAACATGATTCACAGAGGTTATTGACCTATCTCCAACATGAGTCGCAAAGGTTGGTGAACTAGTTCCAATATGACTCGTTGTGACTGGACTTTTTCTTCCATAATGACTTACAGAGGTTTGTTGGTCATCCCCGATATAACTAACAAATTCAAGTGAGAGGTCTCCAATGTAACTAGAAGAGGTTGGTGGTTTCTTTTTCTTACCCTTCCTCTTCTTATTCATTTTAGACTTTGGGTTACTATTAGAAATAATTTCACTAGAATAGGGATAAGGAGAAGGAGTAAACTTTGTGTATGCAGAAGGTGAAGGATTAACATCCATACAATTACCATAACATAAAGTTCTTATCTTAGAAGCATTAAGAGAATTCGGGACATTCGATGCTATCCACAACTAAACTGGTAGTCCTACATTCAACCCATGAATGTTCAAAGTCGCCATCAATGTGGCACCAACATTTCCAATGAATGAAAAAGAAGAAGAATCCCCTTGGGAAGGGGTCCCTTGTTTAGTTTCCTCAAGAACTTTGGCCATAACTTTATTATGCACATGTTCATCCCTTGTAGGATTTTTCATGTCCATAAAAGTCTCATGCACTAAATCTAGTGAACTAGTGGTATAAAAACCCACGCCTTATAAGAGGTGGCTCCACACTTTCAAGAGAAATACTAAGGGTCCTTCCCAACTAGCGAAGCGGTTGGTTGACCACCTTGAATCAACGATCCAAAAGTGGTGATGTTGACACAACCTAAATCCAACTATACAAAGAAGAATGCCACTAAACATTCCTAAGAGAAACATCACTAGAAAAAAACTTCTCCAAAACTTCATCCTAGGTGGATAAGGTCATGAGTCCAAAGAAATGAAAAATTGGAAAGGATCTTTCAGACAAAGGCATAGGTTGATTAAGTCTCGTGGACCAATGAATGAAGGAGTGAGAAGTAGTTATCCTAACATCCATTAACCGACCTTATTTGGTGCAAGCACCCATGATTCATGGGGAACCCTCCAAAAGTACTGAAAAGTGTGATATGAAATATTCTGTAGGTACCATGGGAGACCCTCTATAGTCACCTCTGAGATCCCTAGGAAAATAAACTAAGGTCACCAACTCGCAGTCAACGTCTGAGGGGTACAGTCGACAGTCGAGATCAAACATATGGGAAGGGAAAACAATCCCAAAGCCTAAAAATCATATCCTCTCATGGAGGTAAGGGAATTGATGAAACCCCCAATATACAGTCTATCAACTACGCTAAATTAAGCTTCGGAGGGGTTCTCTCCTCAGCTCTCCTTTGGGCGACCTCGTGTTTGACTCTTGTGTTAGAGGAGCTTTCTGGATATACTTATATGACATTTGGGTTTGAAATATTTCTAGCTCAGACTCCTATGTCTATTCACTATCCTTGGATATTTATCTCTCCAATCCTAATCCAGGTCCCTAACCCTAAACTTGTTTATCAACCCTAGAAACAAAGTCTAGTATATTTTAAATTTGGTGTTTGTTTTAGAGGTTATTCTTACTCAAAAGGGTATGGAGTGAAAATGATGTTGTTTCAGACTCTTGAAAAAATGAAACTTATAATAAAAATGGAAAATAAAACTTTACACTATTTCTTTAATGAAAAATATTTTCAAAAAAAAAGAAAAATGCATGAACAATCCTTCAAACCTTGAAATGCAAGTTTTTTCTTCTCTGATACAAAATGCACAATGCAACTTTCAAGAGAAATAAAAGAAGCAAACATAAAGATTTTATTTCTTATTTTTCTTTTGAAATGATATCAATATGAGAATAAAACAAAATCCTATTCTAATATCTTTTTATTTTTCAAATAAAAATGCAAAGAAAGAAAGAGACCTAACTAGCAAAAAACTAGGTTTTTTTTTTGTTTTCTTCTTCTTTCTTTCAAAGAAAAACTAACAAAGCATGATAAATAAAGGTTTTTTTTTATATAAAAATCCAAGGAAAACACAAAATAAAAGTCTCTAAATCAAATTCAAACTCAAGTTTCAAACATGACCACAACAATGACCATAAAACATTGATCTTGAGAATAAGACTAGTCTTATGGAAGTGAAATCCAAGAGATAAAACGAAGGAAAATAAGCATCCAAATATTTGTTTTTCTCCTCAAATATGATACTTTATCCACCTACCATGTCCCTAAAACAATTTCATCCAAATCAAAGTCCAAATGGCCCCTCAAATAGTCAAAACATGGCCCAAAAAAGGCTGAAAATGGTGAAAAAACACCTTTTAGGGGTTGTACGTGACTCTCTCCATTGTAGGTCACGTATATAATCTCATGTACGGATTTTTTTTCTATAAATTCATGTATGTATCTGAATGTACTCAATCAATCTCGACTACACCCCAAAAAAGAATCCTCATACTTGAGGGGGGAGGGCTAGAAGACTCAGAAAATATTAAAGAAATCAAGAGAGTGCTAAATCAAGGTTCAAAACACACAAAAAAATTCAAAATAAATGCACCCAACAAGAACCCTATAATGACCCAAAAATGGGAGAATACCTAGTGGAGTCGCCAATTCTGTTATGGTAAATTACTCCCTATAGTCTTTGGGTGAGAACCTGTTAAGCCCTAATATTGGCTCATTACCACTTAATTGGG
>JZKD02S0501964.1:55998-77232 GCA_000966675.3 Picea glauca | reverse complement strand
CATGGTGTGTGGTCGTGTGATATGCGCTGAGGGCTGGGGCTAAGCCCCGACCCTTTCCCCCGCGGCTTGTACCATTGTTTTAATTTAAATATATAACGCGCCATATGTTTAATAAGAACCACCATGGGGGCGGGAGGTTAGCCCAGCCCCGCTAGTCCACTACCGGAGGGGAGGTTTCCAGTTCGACCCCCGGCCATGCCACAAATTTTTTATATAAACCGACGAACCAATCACCGTGTGCCACGTGGCAGCCCTTGACTAGGCCACGTGGCACCTTAATCACCAACCACAAACTGACACATGTCAACTACCGATTGGCTCATGTGCTAGAGCCATACTACCACATCAAATTGCCATGTCAATCACCGTACTGCCCAATCAACTTTCCATGTCAGCTGATGATGTCACCCGTGCCACGTGTCACCCTTACAGTGGTGACACGTGTCACCTCTGGATTGGCCCAACTGGCTATCCGTACGTCCAAAACTGCCTGACACGTGTTGCTTCGTGGAGCTGCCACATGTCACCATCCAGAATTGCCACATCAGCTATATAGACCTACCACATCAGCGTATGGACATGCCACATCAGCATCCGTATGGACTGCACAGTTAGTAATTTTTTACCTGTTTGACTTTTCAGACAGAATGCGATATCTTCTCCATACGGAGCCCGTTTGACAAAGTAAATATACCACCGGAATCAGGAAGATGTGACGGACGTAATGGCATAGGTTTCATCGCATTCCAAGCACTTCCATTTTTAAGCATTTTTCAAGCCCTGTCAGGCTTCTGGATCCGATTTTAGATCATGTGGTTAAGGAACCCAAGGTTGATTGTGTATGAATGTAGTGAAGACAATTAATTTATAAGTGATACTATTCTATATGGATATTGTTCGTCATGCCATTTCCGGTGATATGTGCAATGTCACATAACTCCTCATGTTTAGAGAGTTATGGTCTTCTGAAGTTGGATAACCCTTTTGATTTGTCTAGAAGCCCTTAGAAGGTCAAAGAAGTCAAATTATTCTAGAAGCTCCTAGAATAAAGTTGACTAGTCAAAGTGGCTAGTCATGGGTTAAGTGGTTGCAACAAGAAAACAATTAAAAATAAATGACCTGAAACTAGAAGTAGAGAATTTACTATTTGTAGCAAAGTGGGTTAGAAGTGGACAAAGTGGTTAGAAGTGGGTTAGACCCAAAAGAAGTTAGTTAGTTGAAGTTGATTATATGATAACCCCTAGAGGAAGCTACTTGGATAAGTATAAATAAGAGAGTAAGGGTATCTTATGTGTGAATATCTTGAGCACAATTGAAGATTTATTTTGGTGAAAGATTCATTGTAGGTACTCATGGATGCATCAAAAGTTTTGTAAGTTTGAGGTTTGACAGAGAGTGTTTCAAAGGTTCATAAAACCCTAGTTTTTGGAAGAAGTATGCGGGTTGTAGTGGGCCAGGGAACGTATGTACATAGGTTGAAGGAGATTAGGGTGCGTACAGTTAGGAAAGGACATGAAAATATTGAGTAAGTGTTGGTTCCAGGTTCCTAAAGTCTGAATCAAGTTCCCAGAACAGTATTCTACTGGTTCATGTCTGCTACAAAAGGTATGGTATGGTTATATGTTGTCTTTAGATTTTATTATGGTATGGTGAATGCTTGAAGAATTCTTTGTATGGTTGTTGTGATGTTTGGATATGGTATATGGTGGCCAGTTAGTTGAGTAGTTATGTTCTGATTGAGAGATATCCATGATCTGTGATTGTGTATGCATGAGGAGAATGCATAGGTTGTTGGATGGCATATATTTTTTTATGAATGGTATGGTACAGGTTGAGTAGTGATAGGTTGATTGTTGTGACTAGTTACTGGTGGATGTGACAGAGGTAGAAAGGGTCTAAAGGGAAGAAGTTGTGAAGTTTTATAAACTCTAGTTTCTGAAGGTGTATGCAGGCCAAAAGAGGGCATGACATGTACATACACGTGTTGTAGTATAAGCATATCATGTACATACATTGGATGTAGTATAAACAAGTCACCCACCTATTGACATGTATTTTCTATCCATAAGCAAGGTCTTGTACTTGAGGATTTCATTTCTCACATTTCAATTGGTGCTAAGATATGCAAGTTGATTCTTGCATTAAGATTTGGTGCTCTTTTGGAGTTGTTTCTCGTTTTAGTTGATGTTGATAAACCCCAAGTATTGTAGTTCGTAATACAAAATAAACTTATACCTATATATTGTGTTCCTTGTGTTCTTTATGGTGATTATTATTAATTATATATATTGTTGAGATATGTTTGCATGAAAGAAACTAATTATGAATGGAATTAATAAGAAAATGGTAATTTCTAGCTAAGGTGTTTTGTAAAGAAGTAAAAAATATCCCTACGATGATTCACCCCCCCTCACAATGTGGTCAGTGTGTCCAAGAATTGGTATCAGATTAGGCCTTCACCATAGTCCTTACAAGCTTGAAGGAGATCCATGGACACACAAATGGATGAACATCTAGATGAATTTCTGCTCTTTGATGAGATAGATTACTCGGCATGGAAAACAAAAATGAAAGGGGTTTTGAATGAAACAGGAGCAAGTGTTTGGAACAAATCTATTGGTGGATCAGTTCCCTTGAAGAATAAGTCAAAATTTGTATCTCAAAAGGAAGAAAATAAGAACGATGCAATAGTTCTAAAAATCATTTTAAATGGACTCTCAGGTTCTATCAAAGAAAGCATGGGACAATGTACTTCCGCCAAGGATCTATGGTTGAATATAAAGAAAGTATATCAAGAAAAATATCCATCAAGGAAAATGAAGGTAAAGACTCTCCAAAATCCTTTGATTTCAATAATTCTAAGTGTTATGATGTTGAATGTTCTCCTGCAAGTGAATAATAAAATCTAGAAGTAGTTTGTGTAGAATCAACCAACAATTATCTTATAGATGAAGAAGAAGAGTTTTTGAAGTTTAAATAATTTTTTTTGTCTGAGTTAGATGATGTTAGCATGGAAATAGGACATTATTCAATTTATTTCGAGTATCTTGAAAAATACACTAAGGCAAGCCTAGAAAAGTACCCAAGGCATACCATGGCACTAAAGAAAATGCTCAAAGAACAAGAAGAAAGTAAAAAGACTCAATTCGAAGAAAAAGAAGAAGAGATCAAAAGACTAAAGAATGAAATAATTAATCAAGAAGAAGAAAAGAAGAATGTAGATGACGATCTTAGCAAATGTTTTGAAGTTAATGTAAATCTAAAGACCAAAAATGAAGAAGCCAAAATGATAGAGGAACTATTGAAGAATCAAGTAAATGAAAAGGAAGAGTCATGCCATAAGTTGGAAGCTGAAATTTTTAATCTTAGAAAGAAAGTAGATAAGTAAAACACTCACATCAAGTTCATGAACAATTCAACAATCTTGGATGAATTCCTAGATAGCCAAAGATCTCCAAATGATAAATTAGGTATTGGATACAACAAGGAAGTTTCTCACTTTCAATCTAGCACTTCTAAGAAGCATGATGTAAAAGGTGGAAGTAAAGTTGCAAGTAAAGCACCTACACAAAGAAAGGAAACCCTCATAAGAACATAGCAAAGAAGACATCAAGAAGCCAACTTTACACCTCAAATAAAATTAAGAAGAGAGACACCTTTAAGGTGGAAACCAAAGAAAAGGTATGAAAATGTTTTTCATGGTCACTACTTCTCATGTAATGAATGGTCACAAAGATTTGGATTGGAGACATTATGCAAGGAAATATGTCAGAAGGTTCCATAACATCCTAAGAAATTGGATATGTAATCAAGTGGGACACAATGATGCTCATTGTCACACCATGAGATGCTACAACTACAGTGGTTTGGCCACAAATCCCAGGATTGTTGGAACATAAGAAGACAGTCCATGAGGAGTGCTTCATTTAGCATGGAACGAAGCGCACATGAAACTAGGAAGGAAGACAATGTTGAAAATATGGAAGCTCATAGCTCAAGTTTTGAGAAGTTGGGACACTTTCAAAAGTGGATGAAGAATACTCAAAAACCAGAATAGAATGGTACACATGAGGAAAGATCAAGCCTTACATTTTCTGAAGCATACATGGGTTCCTATGGAAGAAATCATGTACATATGCGAGGTGATCTATATAAAGGTCATATACATAGGTGAGATAATTGAGTAATAGGGTGTGTTCCTATGGTAAAATCCTCAAGAAGAGATTTTTACATATGAGTTGCAACATGGTTTGATTGTCTAACATTGTTTATGCAAGATCTGAGATGGTTTGGTTCAAGTTTTCATGATTATATGATTGTTTGATGAGTGTATGGTGATAATATGTGGTTGGGTATTGGAGCATATTCTTGATGCATATCTTGGATGCAATGGTACTAACCCTAGAGTGTGGATTGAGGCATTTTCCATTAAGGAACAATGTTGGTTATGTAGTTTCTCAATGAGGTTATGGCATGTTGTCTATGGGACATATCATGTTGATGTGATGTTAGCTAGAGGTATATCATTGATCTATTGAGGCAAAATTTTGGTACATGTGTAGAGGTATTATTGGCTGCTTACTATTTGTTGTAGTAAATGGTTTTTGAGGTAGATATGTTATGATACATGGATGGTACATATGTGAGATCCATTGATATATCTTATGATGTATTGTTAAAGGAATATTTGTTGGATGTCTTGGTGCATGCATTTGGCATGTGGTTGAGCTCCATATTGGGACATGTAGTTGATGATTTGATGAGGTTGTTATGTTGTACATCATTAATGAGTCATAGCTTGATCTATAGTTGATGCATGGTTAATACGGACTTGGTTTTTTTGTAGAGGCACTTGCTAGAAGTATGATTGGCACATGGTTTATGGTTGATATGGCATACATGTATGGGAACACATCTTGATTGTGCTTCATCTTGTTGAAGTTTGGTGCATGGTTGATGCACTTGCTATGGTACATGTATTAATACATGTTTGGTGCATGGTCAATTCACTTGTATATGGCATATAATTGTGGGTAATAGTACTTGGTTAAAGTACACCAATGCTATTACTTGTTTATCATATCCTTTTTTGTACATGATGTATGGGATGATATAGTTGAGATGATTGGTTGATACATTGATTGATGATTGATGATTGAGATACATTTCTTGACATATGGTTTATGGCACTTAGTTCATGGTAGACACATATCATGGGTGATATGACACTTGGTTGAGGCACATGGTCAGCATGCTATACAGTTTATGATCTTGATATATGGTTGGTACACAGTTGACACATGTTCTTGGCATATGGTTGATACACTCCATTGACGATACCTTATAGCATATTTTATGGTATTAATGTGCATGGGTATTGTGCATGATTAGCACACAATATGGCACAAGATGTACATGTCTTTTTCATGATTATCTATTCATTGTTGACATATCATTTTCTTCATGATGTATGGTATGTCATGAGTTTGATGCATGGATAGGTCCAAGGATCATCATAGGAAGAGAAGATCATTCTTTATCAATTGATCTATGTTCCGATTGAGCAGTAACATTTGTAGCAGAAGCATATTGCAGTGGTAACTTATTTTCCATCTTGGAGGGATGATAGTGGGAGATATACCCAGAATATAGTGGGAGACATACCCACAGGGGGAGTAATTTTTCTTCCCATGATTGGTTGTAGCAGCATGACTCCAGGAGGAGAGATGATTGGAAGCCATTCCATAAGCATAGCATCATAATTATATCCATTTTACAAAGGGGGAGAGATCATTTATATAATGAAGCAACAAACATGGAGAGAAGCCCACAAGATAGTGCATCTAGGAGGAGTAGCCTCAGAGATAGTTCAATCAAGGGGAGCAACCCCAAAGAGATATACCCTTTTCTATTGATTTCAAAGGGGGAGATATAGACAGATTGATGTGGAGAAATGAATATTGATGAGGATCATTTCCATGTCTACATATTTCCATCAATGATTGGTGTTAACATCAATGTTGGTGTTTCCATCAATGCCAAAGGGGGATATTGTTGTACTATGTTGGCATTGATGTCAAGTATTGTCTTAGAAATGTGTTTTTATCATAGATGCATTGATTGTTTGATCGTGTGGTAAAGGATGTAATTGATGACATATAGATAATTTCATGAGGTGGGATAGTGATGTGTTGTCATGGATTGGTGTATAGATGGGTTGATGTAAAGGTTTATCATTATTTTCTTATCATTGTTGATAGGAAGTACCAAAAGGATGAACTCCAAAGCGGTCTCCTTATGGTGAAATCCCTCACAAGAAGACACTTTGTGAATTCCAAATGGTTAAGTGGTTGAGCCATCTTAGATGTGTGGTTAAGGAACCCAATGTTGATTGTGGATTAATGTAATGAAGATCAATGAATTTGTAAGTGAGACTATTCTAGATGGATATTTCTTGTCATTCCATTTCCAGTGATATGTGGAACGTTACATAAATCCTCATGGTTAGATATTTATGGTCTTGTGAAGTTGGAGAACCCTTTTGAGTTGTCTAGAAGTCCCTAGAAGGACAACGAAGTCAAATTATTCTAGAATCTCCTAGAAGAAAGTTGACTAGTCAAAGTGGCTAGTCATGGGTTAAGTGGTTACAACAAGAAAACAATTAAAAATCAATTATTTGCAACTAGAAGTGAAGAATTTACTATTTGTAGCAAAGTGGGTTTGAAGTGGACAAAGTGGTTAGAAGTGGGTTAGCCCCAAAAGAAGGAAGTTGGTTGAAGTTGATTATATGATAACCTCTAGAGGAAGCTACTTGGAGAAGTATACATAAGAGACAAAGGGTATCTTATGTGTTAATCTCTTGAGCACAATTGGAGATATATTTTGGTGAAAGATTCATTGCAGGTAATCATGGATGCATCATAAGTTCCGTAAGTATGAGGTTTGACGATGAAAATTTTGGAGGTTCAAAAAATCCTAGTTTTATGAAGCAATATGCGGGATGTAGTGGGCCAAGGTGTGTATGTTCGTGGGATGAAGGATAGAAGAGAATGTACATTTATGAAAGGACACGAAAAACTCTATTAAGTGTTGGTGCCAGGTTCTTGAAGTCTAAAGCAAGTTCCCAAAACAATAGTATACTGGTTCAGATCTAGTTCAAAAGATATGGTATGGTTATATGTTGTCTTGATATTTTCTTATGGTATGGTGAATGCTTGAAGTATTCTTTGTATGGTTGTTGTGATGTTTGGATATGGTATATGGTGGATGGTTAGTTGACTAGTTATGTTTTGATGGAGAGATATCCATGATATGTGATGGTGTATGCATGAGGATCGTGCATAGGTTGTTGGATGGTGTATATTTTTTTATGATTGGTATGGTACAGGTTGAGCAGTGACAGGATGATTACAGTGACTAGTTATTGGAGGATGTGACAGAGGAAGAAAGGGTTTGAAGGGTAGAAGTTGTGAAGGTTTAGAAACCCTAGATTCTAAATTTTTACATAGGATGATAGAGGTTAGGACGTGTACATACGTGTGATGCAGTATAGAAAAATCACATAAATACATGAGCTACAATATAAACAAGTCATGTACCTATTGATAGGTTTTTTCTATCCACAAGCAGGGTCTTGTACTTGATGATTGGATGATTTCTCACATTTTAGTTAGTGATGAGATCTGCAAGATGATTTTTTCATTGAGAGTTGGTGCTCTTTTGGAGTTGTTTCTCTTTTCAATTGATGTTGATAAACCCCAAGGATTGTAGTCCATAACAGAAAAGAAACTTATACATATATATTGTGTTCCTTGGGTTCTTTATGGTGATGGTTATTGATGATATATATATTGTTAAGATATGTTTACATGCAAGAAACTAAGTATGAATGGAATGAATGAGAAAACGATAATTGATAACTAAGGTGTTTTGTAAAGAACTGAAAAATAGCCCTACATTGATTCACCCACTCCTCTGTGTGGTCGGTGTGTCCAACAGGGAGAACCTCAATTAAGGTATTTACCTATCTAGTTGAAGTTAGAAAATCAAGATAGAGTGGTGCCTATTGGTAGATTAAAGGGGATTCATGTAGATCTACATTGTGTGTGCACCATGGCATACTTTGAAGTCATTGACATAGTAGATAATACTACACCCTATCCAACATTGTTGGGACTGGATTGGGATTTTGATAATCATACTATTATTAATTTGAAGACCAAAAATATGATCTTTGAATCTAGAGAATACAAAGTTATTGCGACATTAGATCCCTCAGAAGGAGGAAGGTATGTGGAACCTATGATAGAAAATATCCTTAGAGAAGACGTAAATAGATTGTACAGAACTATCGTGCGCAAAGAGGATTAAATAAAACCAACTGTAGATGGAATGTTGAGTTGGAGGAGTATTAGTTCTTGTTCTTCAGACTCTGACATAGGACCAGAAAATGGGCAACAACAATTACATGAATTATCCACTAGAAGATGTGCCAGAATGACATGTGCACTGAGATGGATTGGATATGAGGTAAGCGAACCTCCCACTTTTTATGGTCAGAGTAATTTAGAAAAATGTTTAGAAAATTTTGAATTAGAAATTTTTGAGAATCAAAGGATATGAGTACTAGACACGTAATTTAAATAAACACCTTCCTGTTAGTGGGGTGCGCATAAGGACAATATTAAGAACTAGTTTCAATGCAAGAGGTTACTTCACATTAGATTTGGGGAACAGAAGGAGAACATATATAGAGAGAAGTATGATGGGAATGGAAAACCCAGAGAACACATAGATAGGTGTATGGTCCAATGGATATTAGTACCACCTGAAGAATGGCCACATCACTTTATTCACACCTTAGAAGGCATTATGAAGAACTAGTGCATAGAGCAGGAATTGTGTAGAGAAACTTCCAATTGGGAAGAAATGCAACATAATTTTTTGGTTACATTTTCCTTTGAGCATGAGAGTCCAAATATAGATACAACATTAAAGGTAGTAAGGGATAGGATTTTTGAAGAACCTGAAGTAGATATTGTGGCAGCTTTCCAGAACCACAAGAGACAGATATTTAGACAATTGTTACCTTGCTATCATGTTGCGGAAGAAGAATACCCAACAAAGGATAACCCACACGATATTAGTATCCCAAAAGTTGAAGGAGAAAGAGAAGTATAGGGTCCAAAGCTAGATTTAAAATATTATGCATCCCCATTGAAGATCAAGTCAGTAAATATTGGAACAACAAAAAACTCGAAGATTGCAAACATTGGAGACTATTGGGATAATCAGTACATAAAGAGAATCACAAAGTTACTACGCGAGTATAGTGATTTGTTCCCAACGAAATTTTCAGAAATGAAGGGCTTATCAGGAGATATTGGAGAGATGAAGATCCCATTGAATCTATATGCCATACCTATAATACAGAGGCCTTACAGGTTGAATCCAATATACAAGGAGAAAGTGAAGGCAAAAATTGACAAGATGGATTTTACAGATGGATATTTAGGATATCATCAGATCAAGATAGCACCATAAGATAGACATAAGATTATATTCGCTCAGAATGGGGATCATTTCAGTATACAATTATTCCATTTGGGTTGAATAATGCACCAACCATTTTTTCAAGGGTAGTAGTAGAAGCCTTTAAGGAATTTATTCATAAGTTTTTAAAAGTTTACTTGGATGTTTGGACAATGTTTAGTTTATTGAAGGATCATGTTGAAGTATTAAGGTTGATGTTGGATAGGTGTAGACAATGTCATATTTCATTGAATATTAAGAAATGTATTTTCAGTGCACCTTTTGGTATTTTTTTAGGGCATGTGGTGTGTAAACAAGGTCTGTTGGTTGATCCTGCTAAAATTGTTTTCATAGTTTATTTACCACCACCAAATTCAGTGCACTAGTTGAAAAGTAAACTTTGTCATACATGGTATTACAAGAAGTTTATAAGGGGATATGCATAGATTACTACACCAATGGAGAAATTGTTGAAAAATGATAGTAAGTATCAATGGAATGATGAGTTCTACAAGAGTTTATATATTATGAAAGAGAAGATGGTGACCATGCCAATTTTAGTATTTCAAGATTGGTCAAAATAATTTCATGTGCAAGTGCAGGTGGATGCATATGCAATATCCCTAGGAGAAGTATTAGCACAACCATGAGAAGGTGATATAGATCACCCTATAACATTTGCAAGAAAGAAGATATCATATTCAGAGAAGAACTACAATAATATATAAGGGGAAGGATTAGACGTGGTGTATGCTTTGCATAAATTCAAACATTGCTCGTTAGGGAAACACTTCAAGATGTTTGCATATAATTCTACTCTTAAGTATTTAGTCAATAAGACAATGTTGGGGGGAAGAATATGAATATGGTTAATTTTATTCCAGGAGTTTGAATTTGAAGTTGCGGTGAAGCTTGGCAGATTGAATGGAGGCCAGATCATCTGTCAAGAATAACTAATGGGGAAGAACCTAATAACTTGGATGATAACTTCCTATACGCACACTTGTTTTCCATATAGATTGAAGATGAGTATTTCACTGACATTATTAAGTTTTTGAGTACAGGATTTTCCCCAAGAGAATTTAATATTGCGTAGGAGAAGAACTTGGTAGTAAGAGTTGGAGATTATCAACTGATTCCAAGTCATTTATACAAGTTGGGTGCAAATAATATTTTGAGAATATGTGTTATGGAGCATGAAAGTCCTATCATTTTGGAAGAAGCGCATGAAGGAATAGTTGGAGGACATTATGCAGGGAAATCCATTGCACATAAGGTATTGTGCACAAGACTATGGTGGTTGATAGTTCACAAGTATGCAAAGGAATACTATCAGAATTGTGATGTCTGTCAAAGAGTTGGAAAGCCATCTAGGACGGATGAGATGCCATTGAGACCTTGGGTTTATTTTCAAGTATTTGATAAGTTGGCAGTAGAATTATTACAATGACAAATTACTTGACCATATGAGATGAGGAAACAACAATGACGGTTTGTAGCACAGAGACTGCAACACACTTTTTATATGAATAGGTAGTCACAAGGTTTGGATTCCCAAGAATATTTATGAGTGATCAGGGGACTTAATTTATTAATAGTAAAATCCAGGAAATGCTTGAAGATTTTGAGATACATCATCAGAAGAGTACCCCTTATCATCCTCAGGCAAATGGAACAATTGAGGAATTTAATAAGATATTGGAGAATGCCTTGAAAAAATATTTGTAATGTGAACATGGATGACTGGGATTTGAAGGTACCAGTAGTACTTTGGGATTACAAAACTACATGTAATAAGATAACATGGTAGACACATTTTAGATTGGTGTATGTACGAGAAGTAATAGTTCCTTTGGAGAATTTGATACCAACTTTTCACATTGCAACTATCACAAAGATGATAGAAATAGGTGCAACACAAGAAAGGTTGGCGGAACTCATGGAATTATAAGAAGAAAAAATCATAGATGGTTTCCAGCAGGAGGTACAAAAAGAAAAGGATAAATCTTGGCATGAAAGACATATTAATAAGAATAACTTCAAGGAGGGATATTTGGTTCTCCTCTATGATAGTAAGTATTTGCAGCACCTAGGGAAGCTTAGAATACATTGGCTAGGAACATATGAGATAAAGTCTATCATAGATGGAGGTGTTTTGCAGCTGTAGGACTTAGAAGGAAAGGAAGTTCAAGGACTGGTGAGTGGTAGTCGATTGAAACTGTATAGGGACAGTCTACCCACTAATCCTCAGTAGTTGCAGCGCATATGTTAGATTTGTACATATTTTAAATAGTAGGAATTAAAAGAAGAAAAAGAAGAAAAAAGTAGGAAGATGAGAAAAATCCAACAAGAAGTACTTAGAGAAATAAGTGATAGAAATATAGTAGGAAGTTATAGAGCGTAGTAGAAAACAAACTAGTGTGACAAGAATTGAAGACATTGCATGTGTGACAACTATGACAGAATTAAATTTCATTGCGCCCAAGAAATATGATAGTAGGAAAACATGACTCACTGGAAAAATGAAACAATCAGGAAAAGAAAAATCAGCCGCAAGAAAAATTAGGTGTGAAATGAAAATTTATGATAGTGGAGGAAGCATGGTCAGTAAGATTTGGATCATTTATAATAGCACTATAGAATAAAAAATAGAGTTTGACCATCCAAAATGTAATTTTGAGCGAACATAGAGATAAACATAGAGCAAAGAAGAACAAACATGATATCTAGAAGGATGAAAGTGAGATTTCATAAGAAAACCCACTCAGATTTAAGTATGATGGCACCACCTAAAGTTGGAGCACCCATTCAAATGTTGAGGAGAACCCATAGAAACAATATTTCATCACCAGATCCAACAATGTAAGAGGAAAACCCTATGCAGATGGAGGGACTGGTAGATGTGGACACCATTCCTTCCCCGGTCATCAAACTAGTAAGCCCTACAGTGGTGGAGGAGTAGGATCCATCCCTTGCAATAGAACAAATGCAACTTGATCCACATAATACAATAGAAGAGAAACAATCGACATAGGAAACAGTCCAACCCACTGAGGAAGAAGATGAGGAGTGAACGTAATCTGATTAGCCAAGGGTTCAATATGGCATAGAGAAAGTGCAATAGGAGAAGATACGAGTAGAAGAGGTCATGGAACAACATGATTCTAGAAGAGAAGAGGAACATGAAGAGACTGTACCAAGAGGTAGGTCCTTCAAGAGAGACAACAAAGGGGAAAGGAAAAAAAGAGGTCCATAGGTCACTGCGCAAGCAACCAAAGGAAACCCTTGTGTTACTATGCATACCAACATGAGTAAAGTTTGTATCATATTTTCTCAGATGCATAGATAATTTTTTCTATTCATACCACGACATAAAAGACACAAACAAAATTCCTTAGTTTGTGCAATAAGTATACTTGGAGAGTAAAGGGGTTAGTGCATCAGGAGTACCAATAATGGAACCCAAGAAGTGGATACAAGGTCTACACAACACATGCATCATGAACCTTCTAGAGATACCACATTTTTGAAGAGGCAAGGACGTAAATAATTGTGTCAAGCAATTACTGGCAATAATGCATGGAAGAATTTTGTGGTTGGATACACATGTTTCAATTGATGTCGATTTTATTGCAAATATAATAGGTCTTCCCACCAATGGTGAGAAACTTTCACAATACCTGGATGACAAGACCAAGGATAAAGCCTTGGCAGAACAAATGAAGAAGACCTATGACACATAGAGAGGATCCAGGGGGATCAGTATCAATAGAATCAATGAACCTACGATGAGGCTAGAAACCAAAATTATGGCCTGTAAATTACTCATGAAGTGTCGCAAAGAAGAAGCACCAACATGGGTAATAGTAGCAGGCGCGCAGTATGTGAAGGGGACTCTATTGAGTTGAATCCCATACTTGTTAAATGTATTTTTGGATGACTGCAAGGAAGCCTGAGATTTGGGGATGGAGTTTAATTACTCATGGATGATCATTCTTATTGCAATAGTGGGATGGAAGCACCAAAAATATAGCATGTTTTGTCATAGAACCAGAAACTATCCCGCATCACATTATGAATCATTATGGAACACAATGGTCGCAAGGGAAAGAAATAAAAACACCATCATCCTTGTGACATATCTTGAAGAGATCCAGGAAAAGGTGGCATAAACTTGGAGGATCCCACCAGAGGTGGTGTAAGAGTAAAAAAATATATCCAATTTCAAGGCCTCAAGACACAATGTGTGGATCCAAGAAAATATGGATCCAATGAAGGAGTGGTTGCAGATGAGATACTACATCAAAACAGAGAAAGTGTAGTGGGAAATGAAATACTGGAAGGAGGAATGGAAGATTCCAGTAGAGAAAACAAAATAAAAGTAACTAGAAAAAGCAAGTCCCTCACAAACAAAGAGCACCCCAACAGGAAATAAAAGAGTAGCAGTAGGACATACAAAGAAAAAAGGGGGGTCCATAGAAACAAAGAAGAATCCTATCCCAAAGCACGTCACATAGTAGAAGGATCATGCAGATGGCGCTAATGGTGCGAAATGGAGGAAGGAACACATTCATGCACATGAGGGGAAAGTAGGAGGGGACATATGAAAGATAGATACCCCAGTCATGACAGAGAAAACAAAGTTAAGGGAACCCGAGCAAACTATCTTACAGTCAGAAGGGCTTCACAAGAAAAATGAAGGTGCACAATGAGATCCCCCAATATACCATAATAGAAGATGATGTGAAACTGGTCAAGGAGAAAGTATAGGACCATGTTGTAGAAGAGTATGAAGATGTATAAAAAAAACGAGAGAAAATAATGCAGGAGATGAAAGAAGTAAAGCAGGTCTTGGAGCATATACAATTTACCAAGGCACAACACATAGGACAAACACAAAAAATAACAACACAATAATAACACACGCCAATACAAATTGAGAAGGAGACGGTACAAATAACAACATTGGAAAGTGAGAATTTCAACATTATTAAGGACATGCTACAGATAGACAAAGACATGGTGCCAAAACAAGTCAAGGAGATAGAACGAATAGAGTTTGTATTGTCCAAGATACCAACAAAAGTGCTCTAGTAGTTACAGGTCATTGTTGTGCAATAATTTCAATGCAGATCTAGGATGTATGCATCAAACCTGGAGACAACCAGGGAATCCAAGTAAGTGCTAGAGACAGTTCTTATATAAGTGATGCTAGAATGAGATGAATAAAAACAATGCATAGATAAACTAGAAAAAATACTTGAGGAAGTCTTTCAGACAATCCCAGACAACGCACTAGCACGAGAAATCATCCTGGAGGAAAATATAAAGAGGAAAATGCAGATGATGGAGGGGTATAAACATGAGATAGTTGAGGGGTATAAACATCACACACATGGCCTGAGTGGCTCTAGAAAATCCACATGTTAGTGTTGGGGGCTTGTTGGAGCATACAATTTTTGGGACCAATGTAAAAAATGAAGCAAATAAATGGACCAAAGGAAGTAGCGCACGCCAGAGAATCAGGAGAAAGCAACACACAAGAAGGTAAAGAAAGAAGTGTGCCAAGAAATAAGGAATATCAATGCAGAGTAAAAGAAAGTAACATTTGGATCAAAGACCAACCACCCATAATATAGTTGGAAAGTGGGAAAGTGGAGTCCACTTAGACTTTTGAGTCATAATGTAAGGATTTTTACCCATTTTATAGTATAAATAGAGGATGTATGAGGTATCTAGGGAAGGAATCAATTAATGATAATTGGGAAGAACCTACTTTTGGATTATCTTTTTGAGTTTTGAGTTGAAATGCTTGTTTTTTATAGAGCTGCGGAGCTCAGATGTAGTCATGTTTGAGATGTAATTGAGGGTTGGGTCGAAAGCTAAACTTATGTGCATTCTAAACTTATGTGAATTCTAAATGAACCCTTTGATGTAATGTGCACAATGTTATTTGATGAAGAATGAATAAAGAAAGAGATCTTTGTGGATGTTTCCCAGGGGGGTGAACCACGGTAAAATATTGTGTTTCATTGTGTATGAATTATTTTTGTTGTTTCTACAATTATGGATGGATAGATAAATGCATATGTTAGAATTGGTTTACAACACACACTAGAATAATCATGAAAGATTAAATTTTATTGAATGGATAAAATAGTATATTTGATTAATGTTGTAGTAGAATGTATGTTAAGATAGAAGTAGAAGTAAAAATAACATCCCCAATCCCTTCCCTGATTGTAGACACCTGGGTCATGCAATCACCCATAAACCATCTTGGGTGAGACTATGTTATGCACTATGTGCATGGTATAGCCTTCTGGTTTACCAGAAGGGATGATGGTGAAAAGAGTTTTGTTGGATAACTAAGGTAGAACTTTGGTCAGTCCATACATCCAACAATGAGATTGAGAGCACACTCCTGTTGAGTTTTGGCACTCATAACACATTCATCACTTTCAATGTGCCTGTCGATTTTAACTGGAATGGTATTGTTCGAGATCCCTTTACAACATGTTTGGTCCCCATACCAAGTTCCACATGCATCTCTAACTCAGACTCTATGAATTTTTTGAACACCTCTTGGGCTCCTGTCATATGACATGTGGCTCCACTATCTATCAACCATGCATCAACTGATATGGTTCCCACATAATTCTAGGAAACAAGTAAGAACTTTGTTTGTTCAAACTTCTTTCAAAACTCATCCACTTGAGTCTTTTCCGATGAAACTACCTCCGGTTGCATTCTATTACCACCCTTCTTATTATGCGGACATTGACTTGCATAATGTTCAAACTTATGGAATGAAAATAAC
Source organism: Picea glauca (assembly GCA_000966675.3). Lineage (NCBI taxonomy): Eukaryota > Viridiplantae > Streptophyta > Pinopsida > Pinales > Pinaceae > Picea > Picea glauca. Next base: position 60,881 of record JZKD02S0501964.1, on the reverse strand, counting down.
TTGACTTTTTTCATGTTCTTCTTCTTTCCAACTTTAGAGGTAGACTCTCCACTGGAAATATTCTTGAACATTCCCTTCCTTGCCTAACTGGAAAGAGAAAGGTTCTCATCATCATTCTTGTGCCGACCTCCATTCAGATCTTCATCTCGAAGCTCCTCTTGAATGAAGTCATCACATAACCTTGAAAAATCCAGAAGATTCTCTCATGCCACGATTCCTTTGATGAATGGTGTCCACTCCTTCCTAAATCCCTTGATCACCATATTCACCAACTATGAATAATCCAATGTTTCCTTGATTGCAGCCAGTTCATCTCGAACTTGTCAGATCCGAGTGAGATAACTAGTCATTGTATCTGATCCTATCATCTTCATGCCCCTGAGATTCTCTCTCATCACCATTATGTGATTCTCATTCTTTCTCTGAAAAAAATACTTTATATTCTCACATGTACCTAGAAGTATTATTTCCTAACACATGAGGTATCAAGTGATCCTTCACTCCATCTGGAATGATTTTCTTTTCTTTCACATCCCTCTAATTATGGATGACGAGATCCGTCGCATCTATTGGTGGATTTATCTAAGTATTATCAAATTCCCAGATCCTTTTCTCCATCAACACCAACATTATTATCTTCTTCCAAGGATTGTAGTTGGAAACCACATCCAATCTATCCTTGAATCACAATCTAGTTTCCATCTCCAAGATATGATCTGGTAACCCTCTACTGAAACTGCCCCTGTACTGTCATGTACGTACCTATACATGACTGTCACCACTACAACCTGCATAAGTACATGACTTTCACCACTAAAACCCATGTATGTATGTGACTTTTCTCATATCCTCCTGCATATGTACATGATTGTCCCTTCTATGACCCACATACACCTGGAAAAAAAAACCTTGTTCTACCTCAGTATTGTTGTTTCCCTAAAATCCATCCTTTGATTTCCAACTCCTACTTATAGAGTTGATTACACCTTCTTGAAACTGTTGGGATATGTTCTCTTAGATTCCTCCCTTCATAGATCATGATTTTATACCATGTGGATATTTTAACACTTCAACCAAACACCCAAAAGTTAGCTCAAAATAAAATCACTTTATCTACTAAAATAACAACTAAGTAATCAACTAAACATGCAACAAAAGATTAAACTAGGAAACCAAAATATCACACGCAAGACACCAATATTTTAGGTTATAAACCTCTAGAAAAACCATGGAGGGAAATCCAGTTCCAATATGCTTTTATTAAGGTCAAAGCAGGGATCTTGTAATAGGGAAAATGGTCCACTAAGAGAATATACATTGTAGACAAACCTGACAATGCATGTGTTGTTGTATGACCCTATACCAACATGTTTCTAAAGGTGTACAAAAAGTTCCTTCAGAAAACCCACATACATACATGATTGTCTCCATTGAGACCCACATACATGTACAAAAACTTTGTATAGAAAGCTTTGTATAGTCCTACAATTTCCTCTAAATTCTATCAGCTGAAACTCACCTGTGGTTTCCTCTGCTCTCTTCTTCTCCTTGACCTATGTGATCTCTAGATGAAATTACTTCTTCACCTATCCAATATCTTGAATCACATTCCTTCATGATCCAACACTCTCTTCACCAACACTTGGACAAAATCTCTTCACCCAAACTGTGAGATCTCCTCACTCTTATGTAAGAAAAAGTCCTTCTATGCTTCTACACCCCTCACACTAGAAAAATTCCTTATTTTATATCCTTGACCTTAGTATCTCACCAAAATTCTTGACCTTGATCTCTCACAAAAGTATCTCACACAAGTGTCTTCCTCCTTCACCCTAGCCTTTCTTTTATAATCATGAGTTATAATCTAAACCTAATCTCCAAAGTGCTTCACGGTTGAGATTACTTCTCACACCCACTTAAGATTTACATGCTAATTAATTTGATCACTTTCCTTAAATAACTCAACTGACCAATAAAAACACTTTTACTTTAATTAACTCCTTTCAACTAAATTAAACTCAAGGAAAGAAGGATTTCGATGACTTCCACATGCTAGACACATGCCAATGAAAAAGTACCTATCCGATGCTACCATTAGCATAAACAAATTTAAGAGATTATGGATGTGAGGGATGAGGATAGGCCCTCCAATTTTTAAAATTTATTCTTGGCTTCCTTCAATTCCCTTAGATTTCCCTTTTGCAAGCCACTTAAACCCAAAATTTATTTCTTCTATTAGAAAAAATTCTTCCTTTGTAGAAATGGTTTGAATGTTTTCCATGGCATCAAGGGATTTTTAAAGGTTTTTAAGGTATGAATTCCAATACTTTAAGAAAATCATATTTTTTTCTTTAGTTTTATGAGTCATAATTTTCCTCCATAATTTCTTAGGATCTAGATTAGATATGTGAAAAATATTCTCCTTCTTTCTATCTATATAGTATATTTTTTCCTTTTAATTAGGATTTTGTATCTATTTATCTTGTTAGATTTTAAAGACTCATTAGAATCATACCTAATGGATTTTATAGAAATATTATACTCTTGATCATACTAAGGGTTGCCCATTCTATTTTCATTTTTACAGAACACTTGGATGAAGAACTTGTTAATGGAAGTACAGAGAAGCAGTGTAAATTTTATGATAGATGTATTCAATATTGTCCTTTTTTTCCCCTAGGAAATCCTCGCGGAAAACACTCCGAGTACTTCCCCATGATCCATGGATGGTAAATGGGGTAAACCATCATCCTTGAGTAATAAGCCTCACCCCAAGGGGATCAAGAGAGTTGAACCCATAATCTCCCCAACTAATCACTGGGGGATAGATCTCATGGTTGCATCAAGACTAGAGCTAACTCTCACGCTTATCTTCAATATTGTCCTTATTTGATAGGATATTTAATTCATTATTTAAATCCTTAAAAAAATACAATACTTATTTTTGTCAAAAATCAATTTCTTTGGTTATCAAAGTTATTTTCAATGGGGCTTTTCTGCATGACAAAATTTAAAGTTAGGGTTAAAGGTCTATGACAAATCTTGGGCTCATAGTCATTTAACAGGTCAAAATTTACTATTTAATTGTAAATAGGGATATCATGTATCACATAATTTGTGATATTGTTTCCAAGCCCATGAATACATGAAGTCATCTAGTTGGATTTTAGCCACTTCATAAAACCATTGCAAATTATTAGATATTGAGAACTACAAACATTGATTCACTTAGTACCAATTTAATTCTCAACCAAGTCTTCAAAGTTTCATTTATATATGCTAAATCAAGAAATTTCATCATCTATCGATAGAGGATTAGTGATCCAAAATGGATCTGAACCAATGAATGGGTGTAAGACTCAATATATACAATGCAATTTAGAAATTAATGAATGTTAATACAACATTGTAAAACAAAGTAAATGTAAGGATGAATAATACAAAAGTGAGAGAAAAGTAAAAATAAAAATAAGTAAATGAAAATAAAAATGAATAAGAGAGAAGGATAAAGAATGAGAAGTAAAGGACCGTGGTTGTTGACCTTCCCTTATCCCCTAGCTATCCCTATTTCCTCCTTCACCTTAATTCTCAAGAGGTATTTTTTCCAAGGGAGGAAGAGGTGTATAAATCCATGAAAGCATTGTACTAGAGATTGTCGAAATGAAGAGATTGAGCCTCATTTGAAGCTCGTTTTCCTGATTGAGTTTCTACAGTAAAACCATTGTCTCTATTTTGTGATTGATTTTATTTGTAGTAAGGATTGTCTTATATGTTTTTAATAGGTTTATCGTATTGATATTTAATGAAGTAGTTCAATTCATTAATACATTGAATTAGCGGGCATTTTGAAATTTGTGCCTCAATGAGAGAAGTGGTGAGGCTCCACAAGAATAAACATTTGCTTTAACCAACCCATTCATTTATGTTTGAAATTAATGGTTCAACATGATGGTTTTGAAGAATTGTTATCATGAATTTCATGTTAATGATATCTTATTTATGTTAGATTATCCGTTGACCCATTTTTTTTTTACTTCCAACAGAAAAATTGCTCCAACCATCCATTTCGTGGAGTCTACAAGATTGAAGGCTATAAAAGAAATTGTTTTGCTAATTTTCACTCAAGTTTCCATTCTCATCCCTGAAACTTCACATTTCAATGATTGAAGGAGATCATTAGTTGTTTCGGTGATCTATGTGTGTGTGTGTGTGTGTGCATGTCTTCAGACTATTGGGTGACTACCTAGTCAATTCTATTGGATTACTGAGAGGGGGGGTGAATTAGTAATAGCATAATTATAATCGTTTTTCTTCAAATGTTATATCAATGTATAATTATTATCCAATAATGAGCAGTAAGAAATAAACAATCACACACATACACAGTACACCAGTGTTTTACGTGGAAACCAAAATCGGGAGAAAACCACAGAATGTTTTTTCTTATATGTCTTGAAGAATTACATTCATTGGAAGNACCAACTTCCTTTTTTTTCTAGCTGCAACTGGAAGGAGGCTCCAACCCCCTAGTTTCTCAGGCTACAACCTGAGGGAAGCTCCAACTCTCCAATTCTCTGTCTACAACCAGAATTAGGCTACAACCCCCAATGTTCTCCGGCTACAACCAGAAGGTGGCTACAACCACTTGTCCTTGCCACCCTGAAGTAGAAGTAGAATGATGGAACCATTGTCACACTATCGTTGTAAACCTGTAATCAACCTTTACCATAAACAAGTGCATCAACCATGCACCAACCTGTAATCAATATGTACCATAGACAAGTGCATCCAACCATGTACCAAGTATGTTCCAATCATGTGTCAACTACTCATCAACTATGACTCATCAATATGTACCAACATCATCAACTATACACCTCATG
>JZKD02S0501964.1:0-55988 GCA_000966675.3 Picea glauca | reverse complement strand
ACCAATTTCCCTGAACCTTCTTTTCTTATCTCACACTTTTGTGAATCGAAATTAAATTTATGACCTTGGTCACACATTTGACTCACACTTAAAAGATTATGTTTCATATCTTCTATTAGTAGAACATTTTCTACCTTTTCATTCTTGTTCCCAATTCGAACTGTTCTTTTTCTAATGATTTTGGATGAATCATCATTTCCAAAGGAGACTGATCCATCTCTTTCCTTTCATAATCTAAGAAACTTGTCTCTATCACCTGCCATGTGTTTTGAAAATCCATTGTCAACATACCAACCATGTTTCTTCTGTTTATCTTGTAGAGCGACTGTGCATTCTTCATTTCTATACTGATCTTGCTTTCTTATCCATGTCATTTTTTTAAGTTCTTGTTTGTGACTCTGTTGATGTTCTTTAGGATGCACTGTCATTTTGTAATTTTTGGCCATGTGTCCAAAATTGTTACATTTGTAACATTCAACTTCAATGCTTAAAGATTCAAACTTGTTGTAACTTCTTCTCTGTATTTCACTAGGTCTTCTTGAATAACCCCTTTGTGTATGTCTCTCAAAGTAGTTATTGTTCTTGTTGTTAGCTCTGCAATTTACAACTTTATGTCCAAAATTATTACATGCATAACATAAACCAAAAAATATAGTTTGATACCTGGTAGTTGAAGATCTTATGAAAGGAGGTGCTCTTATGAATCCTTCTTCTTCTTGAGGCCTGTCTATCAATTGTTGATTCTGAAATCTGAATCTTCTCGGTGGAGGAGTGTCCCTATAATCTTCCTTGTATATCTTTTTATCCCCTTTGATTGTTTTTGCATAAATTTTTTGATTTGTTTCTTGCTCTGTTGTTTTGGAGCTTGATCCCTTTTCTGTCTGATTGTATCCAAGTTCGGACTTGTCAAGATAAGTTTTTTTACTACTGATAATCTCATCTAGAACTTTTGAGCTATTCTACATATTTTTCTTTTGACTATACTTTCTTAGTATGACAATCTCTACTTCGAGGTTTCCAATGATCCTATCCTTTTCTTCTAGCTGTTCTTTGAGTGCTTCTTCAATTATTTTATCTTCTTCTATTTGAACCTTCAATTTTGTGATCATTAGTTCTAGTTCTTGAGTGTCTTTTTTCTTATCTATTTCTTCTTGTAGTTTCTTGTTTTTGTTCTTTTCTCTTCTAATAACTTCTATGGCACTCATTAATTATTCTCGAAAGTCAACTTCTGCCTCTTCAATTTCTTCTTCATATGCTTCTTCGGATTCTTCTTTATCAGAGTCTTCTATTTCCATGAATAGAACTCTCCTTGTTTCACTATCACTGNCATTACCCAAACCTTTGTGCTACGGGTCTTTCTTCAAGGGTTGACATCAATGACAACCAACCTTAATCAACAAATTCTACACTATCCTGAGTTGAGTTTGTCTCCCTAAGTTGATTTCCCATTGCTTGGGTTGAAATTAGTTCTCCTTTGCTAGTGGGGAAAATATCCCTACTACTATACCAGGGTCAAATTATAGGCAGATCTATGATCTCCCTTAAAACACAATCTAATTCCTAAACTACCCCAAACATTCTAAATATATGAAAAAAAAGAGATAGGAAAGTAGGTCAGAACTAGTACCTTTGGTCCAACTTTCGATGTAGACCACCTCTAGCATTGTAGCTCCCGGGCTGCAAGTCTCCTCCCGAATATGACCTGCAAGAACAATTATTCAATCAATGCTACAAATATTCTATCTCTACTCATCAAGATTAGGGTTAGATATAAACCATTATGCATAAATCAAATGAAAAACATAAAGATATAATTTGGGATAGGAAAAAGATTTTTTTGTTCAAATCCAAAGATTGAAAATTACAACCTTTGTAGATCGATGCTCCATGAAACTGGTTTGGTCTTCTCTTAATGTTGCTCCAATTTCACTTATCCCAATGCTTTATCTCACAATCAATTGATCACTTCAGGGGAAGGGAAGGGATTGTATAGGAGAAAAGGCTAGAGAGGGAATGTTGAGGCAAAAACTTAGAAGGGGTTGCAAATACTTGGGCAAGGAGGGAAAATGGATTTGGGAAGAGTTTCATTGTTCTAGTGATTTATGTTGGAATGGGACCGCAATACCTCATTTTATATGACAAAAGGATAGTTATTTGGTGTGGGGATGGTCCAAAGAAGGTGAATTGGTTAGGAAACCTCCAATAGCCCGTTAACTCTGTCGAATCCTTTGCAAATTTTTATTTTTTTCAAATTTTGGAGGCAAACATGGGATTTTTAGTATGCAACAAGAGTATGTACACGGGTAGTAGTGCAACATGGCATGCACATTCTCCAAAAAATGGTTTTTTAAATCAATTTCCTCAGCAGTAAATTGGTAAATTGTACAAGTAGAAAGGCCAATGCCATGTATGCATAAGTAGGTCATTTTAGGGCTATAACATCCTTGGGTCGATTCCTCATTACTTGGGTGTTTAATCTCTCCCACAGGTCGTATGAAACTATAATAGGTCATACACATCCCATTTGAGTGTCTTTATTTTTCTACAAACAAATATTCCAATCCGACAGTCTCTTGGTAAGTCATGGGCATTTTCTAGAGCCATGAGAACTCTACATTTGGGTTTCTCAAGGCCTCATAATGTATGATATTCCAAATAATTCTAATCGACTTAGGAAGTTTTTGAGAGAATGATAGAGTCTTCATACAACAATTTCTCTCTCCAAAATTTTGAAACAAGATCACATGCTTCTTGGCTAATGTTGTCATTTCCCTTGTTTGTCTTAGAATTGGAATTCTCATTGTTTGTCTTACATGTGAAAGAGGAGGGGTGCAATTGTAACATACAAAATCCTATAAGTAGCATTAATGAGGTGGGATATCAATATTTTTCCTCTTAATCAAATTTGTTATCATGGCTCTAAGGCCACTTCCAAGCTTTCAGATGTATTCTACTTATCGAGAGATTTCCAATAATTGTGTTATTTCTCAATTTTGAGCTCCATGCACAAAGTTATATCCTTTTAAAGTTTCCTCAAGAGATTTCTCTCTCTTTCCACAAAATCATCCATACAAGTTATGTGGTATCTTGCCTATGTGGCACTCGTACAATGTGATGCATACTCCCTAAACTCCCGGGGCTGCGCAACCTCCCGATCAAGGATCGATCAACTTAGGGAGCTGAATTATCTCACAGGTTCATGATGAACCTTCATAATTGTCCCCATAGTTCGAAGTCTTAAACGTCAGGTGTGAAGTCTCCTTTTCAGGTGCAAAGTCTCCACGTGACCCTGATTGAAAACCATGGGATTAAAATTCCACTCTTCCTCACTTCGGGACTTCGGACTTCAGCCGTTCTTGACATGCCTAACTCCAAATCCACTAAACTCCGAAATCGAGAACACACACGGACCAAATCTATGATTCACACTCCTTTCACAGCCAACAACTGCGATCTACTTCGAGGCTTCGATGTTCGAGAGTTTTGAATGCACCAAATCCTTTTTCTCCTGAATTCCTCTGTACCCGAAGTTATAGATCAAACGCCATGCATCCATTTTCAATGGACGGTTCCAATGGACTTCGACACTTAGGGACTGCACCCCTTGTTTCCCTTGAAGTAATCTCTATCCAAAGTGACGGAGATGATACCATGTGTGTATGAATTTAATGACTATAGTTTTAGCTTCTTACCTCTTTGGCGCTTCAGACGAATTCTGGTCAACGCTTCTTTTTCTCCTTGTGCTCTTCTCCAAATTCCATGATCTGTTGACACGCGTCTTTCTCAGATTGATGGTCACAATTTACTTTAGCAATTCGGGCTTCAAGATTTTTGAGTTCATCACTCTCAATTTCCTCTGTAGTGCTTTTCTCCTAGAGTACACGGATCTCTACTGCATTTCCTTCCTGGATCTAACGGTCTAGATTTGTTCTCTCTCTTCTAGAACTTCGGACTACTTTTGGTCAATAGCCTCTCCTTGTCATTCTTCTAGAGTATCCAACATATAGATCTCCATATTTTTCAAAACATGTCTGTTGCAACTCAACAGTCATGATAAAATCCGGCTCTTCAGGCTTCGGGAGTTCTTTCTTCCTCTTTGCGAATTTTCTCCAGAGTTCCTTTCCTCCGAAGTATCATATCTGTCGACCTGTTTCCTTTGAGATGAATGACCTAGATCTATTTCAGCACTTCAGAAATTATGTAGTTCGTGCTTCATGCCACTACTCACCAATATTTCCCTCTGAAGTGCTCCTCTTCTGAAGAAACTAATCTTCCGCCACACGTCCTCTTAACCCAACGGTCAAGATTCTCTTCTCTCTTCGGGCTTCGGTGAGTTTTGATGTTGCATTTCCCCTCCTTCCCAGATATCTTCTTCCCCGAAATGAATGATACATTGACATGTATCCTCCTCACGATCTACATTCCATATGGAGTTAGAGTTTTGTAACTTCAGACATAGATATATCTTCAAAATAAATCTTGCTATGCACTCCTTGTGTTTCTCAGTCATGACCTCTTCGACACTTAGTCGATTCCTGACCCTGTGCACTCCTTGCACCACTTAGTCTCAAGTTCACGTTATCCCTCCTGAGCTTCCCTAAATCAATTCTAGACTTTGTCAATGCACACCTTACGGACAATATGACCTCCTTGCATCCAAACTCTCAGAAAAGAAATAATTGAAACTTAATTAACACTTCATAAGTCCATATACTCAAATATCAACAACATACATAACCATAATGAAATAAACACCCAGAGAACATATCATTCATTCAAATACACACTAAAATGAACATTGCCCAAGCATTTGGATGAATTTATGTTTGTTCTATTCATTCATGAAGTATTTACATAAGTAACACAGTTCTTCATTGTCTCCATACTCTCTATGTCTAGATGCTACATCTAACCTCTCATACTCTATTCTTTTCCTTTTTTTCCTTTACAATACAATATAGAAAACGTATCTAAGGAGTGGCTTCTCGAGATCTTCTCCATCTTATCTGAATTATATCCCATCGTCTTTCTAGTGGTTACCTACTTAGTCCTATTACAATAAATATGAGTAATTATCAGATAAGAGTTGACACTCTACATCTGTAACACCTTACAGTCGTGTAGGAATTTTCAACATTCTGCCATCCTCAGGCGGTGACCCGAATTTACAAACAAGGTCTTATAAAAAGTATATTTTCAAAATATCTCAACAACCGCTCCTACTTTTGTTTAATGTTGATTTGAAATTTTGGTATGCTGAGGTGTCGAATTATGCCTCCTCTCTCGACCTCTTTTGCTTTGATGGCAATGCTCCTGCATCATAATCCTCTGGATAAAATATTCATGGAATCCTGTCCATGATCTCCTGCACCATTTTTCCATGTTTCAAAATGTCAGGTTCAATGACCCAACTCAAATATTCCACCGGGTGGTCTTTCCACTTCACCAAATATTCAGGATACATCTTCCTCCTAGTTTTCTTTCCAATTATTTGTTCTAAGATTTTCTCCATCTGAAGTTTTTCTGTTGTGGGCATCTATTTTTCCCACTTAATCTTCTCTTGGTCATCTAGTTCTCCTGCATCATCTTTCTTGTAAGGATATAGGTCTACAACATCGAATATCAGAAATATCCCAACATTGTATGGAAACTCAATCTCATAAGCATTGGCTACAAATTTTCCGAGGATCTTGCATGGTCCTATCTTCTTCATCTTCAACTTGTTATATGTTCCCCTTGGAAACCTTTCCTTTCTCAAATGAGATAAAACTTCATCTCCAAATTCAAATTGAACTTATCTACTTTTCTGATCAACTATGTTCTTATACTTTTGATTACTATTATGTAGCTTCTCTCTAACTCGATCATGGAGTCTTGACATCTCTGTAGAAAAATCGTCTGCTCCAGCGCTCCTGAACTCATCTTGACTCAAATCTCTCAATTCTATAATCCTTCTCAGCTGTATTCCATACACTATTTCTAATGGACTTTTCCCATTACTCATGTTTACTGAATTATTAAATGCAAATTATTCTTGTGCCAGAATTTGATCTCATTGATGGCCCTGCTCTGTGACTAAACTCCTCAATACATTTCCCAGACTTTTGTTCACCAATTCAGTCTATCCATCTATCTAAAGGTGATATGCTAAACTGCAGGAAAGTTTTCTCCCTGTCCTCTTCCATAGAATTCTTCAAATTTTTCCTACAAAATTTGTGTCTTTGTCTAAGACTATGCTCCTAGGAAACCCATGTAGTCTCACAACTTCACTAAAAACCAAATTGAATATGTGTGTAGCATCGCTTTTTTTCTAACATGGTATGAAATGTTCCATTTTGGAAAATCTGTCTACCACAAAAAATATGGAATCACTTCCCTTCTTGGTTCTAGGTAATCCCAATATAAAATCCATACTAATTTCATCCCAAGGCCTTTCTAGAATAGGCAATGGCTGATACAAACTAGTGTTTTGTTATCTCCCTTCCATATACTAGAAAATTCTGCATATGTTCACAAACTTCTTCACATCTTCGCTCATACCTGGCCAATAGTATGAACTTTTCAACTGTGCAAATGTTTTGTCCTTGCCAAAATGTCCGGCTAGACCTCCACTATGCTTTTATTTTAGTAGATTATCTCTCATCGAGCATCTTGGTATGCACAGTTGGCTTCCTTTGAAAAATATTTCATCCTGTATTAAATATTCTGTCCATGGGTTTTTTTCCCCCAACAAAGGATTCTCACATGCCTCATAAGCCTCCTTAAAATATAGATCTTCTTGGTACATCTCCTTAAGTTGTTCACACCCTAATGTCTTCACTTGGAATTCTTGTATAATCAAACTCCTCCTGCTCAAAGCATCTGCAACTTTGTTAGCACTTCCAGAAATATGTTTCATGACAAAAGTAAAAATTTTCATGAATTCTACCCACTTAACATGCCTCTCATTCAACTTTTCTTGCCTAGTAATAAATTGTAAAGCTTGATTATTACTATACAAGGAAAACTCCTTTGGAATTAGATAGTGCCTCCACTTCTTCAAATCTTGAATCACTGCATAAAACTCTTTGTCATATATGGAATATTTTTTCTTGGTTTCATTTAGTTTCTCACTGAAATAAGAAATCGACTTATTATCTTGACTCAAGAGTACTCCAATAGCTACTCCACTTGCATCACATCTCACCTGAAATTTTTTCCCAAAATATGGTAAGACCGGAATTGGTTGTCCTGTGATCTTCTCTTTGAACACTGTGAATATTGTTTCATCCTCCTTTGTCCAATTAAAAGGTTTGTTTTTCTTTTTCATAGTATCTAGTATGGGTGTACATATACCACTGAAATTTCTGATAAATTTCCTATAAAAACTTGCTAACCCATGAAAGCTTCTCACTTCAAATATGCTTCTAGGAGATGGCCATTATTTGATTGCTCTCACCTTCTTTTGATCCATCTTCAATTCATTTCAAGATATTACAAAACCAAAGTATATGAGTTATGTCTTTATGAAAGAGTTTTTCTTCAAGTTTATCAAAAACTTTTCTTTCTACAACCTCCTCATCACTAATGTTAAGTGTTTTAAATGTTCTTCTTCTGTTTTACTGAAGATTAGTATATCATACAGATATACAATCACAAATTTACCTATGAAGTCTTTCAACACTTAATTCATCAACCTCATAAATGTGCTTGGGGCATTTGTCAACCCAAATGGCATGACTATCCATTCAAACAAACCTTCATTTTTCTTGAATTCTATCTTCCATTCATCTCTCTCTCTCATTCTTATCTGATGATATCCACTCTTCAAGTCTATCTTTGAGAAATAACTTTCTCCAATTAATAAATCCATCAAATCATCCATTCTTGGCAAAGGGAATCTATACTTGATGGTGATATTGTTGATGGCTCTAGAATATGTACACATTCTCCATCCTCGATCCTTCTTTGGACTCAACACATTTGGTACTATGCATGGGCTTAGAATTTCCCTGACTAAACCTTTATCCAACAACTCTTGGACTTGAATCTTGAATTCTTCATTCTCTATAGGTGTCAACCTATGTGCTTCTTTGTTTAGAAAATTGGTCCATGGAATAAGGTCAATGTCATGGTTGATACTCCTAATGGGTGGAAATGAGCGTGGTAACTCATCCACTACTATGTCGGAAAAATTATCTAATAGTTCCTGGATTTCTTCAGGTAATTCATCCATAGAATTATGTGTAAGGACAACCCTTGGCTTCCTAACTACAACAAACTACATTTGTTGTTCCTTCTTGTCCTCATTCAAGAGTTCCTTCCCACTCATGAGAATTATACTCGAACTAGCCTCCTTCTTTGGTTCTTTGTCTTCTATTGGAAGCAACATGTGTGTTCTACCATTCTTCTCTATGGTGTAAGTATTTTTTCTCCCATCATGAATGACATTTATATCAAATTTCCATGGTATCCCCAACAAAATATGACAAACATCCATAGGAATTACATCACATAAAATATCATCCCTATAGCCTCCTATTTTAAATTCAACTTTGCATTGTTGACTTACCATTACTTGATGTCATTTCTGCAACTATGATACCTTGTACGGATTTGGGTGTGTAGTTGTATCCAACTCTAGTTTCTCCACCATCTCTGTAGATACTAGATTATCAGTGCTCCCACTGTCTATAATCATCTTGAAAACTCTGTCCTTTATTTTGCAAAAAGTCCTGGAAAAATTGTTTGCTAAATTGGTTCTTCTGCCTCCTTCTATGGTTTTAGAAGAACTTTCCTCATCATAAGGTTCCTTCCTCATTTTGCTGCTTCTTCTTTCACATTCTTTTGAGCCTCATAAATGTGTCCTTCTCCTCCTCCAATACCTTTCTTCTTCTCAGTGCATTCCCAAGACATGTGTCTTGTCTTTCCATAGGCATAACATCTAACTTTGCCTCCTCTCCCTCTTCCTCTTCCTCAAGGAATTGAGTTTCTTCCTCCATGTTGTCCTTCTTTATAAATTCCCCCATTTTTAGGGTGATTATGATGGTTTCTAGCCTCTTTCTTTGGCTTCTGAAACTTCTCTCGGGCAGTTCCCTTGCCTCTGCTTGAATTTCCTCCCCTGTTTCGATGACTTTGTTTTCTGGCCAACTTCTCTTCAGCTTTCAAATCTACTTTATAAGAATCATCGATTGTGCCAACAAAAATCATGGTGATCTCCTCTTGTGTCTCATATCGCAACCCATTTATGTAATTGGATGTTTTCTCGTCATCAATTTCTTTCTATCCAGCCCTAATGTTTAGTCTATAGAATTCTTTAGTGTATTCTTTCACTGATAAGATTTTTTGTCTCAGGTTTTGAAACTTTCTGAACAGATTTATCTAATAGTCTTTAGGGATAAATTTTTCTTTCAACTTAGATATCATCCTGTCCCAACTTTTGATTTTCTTCTTACCTTTGCATCTGTGATAAAATTGTAGTTCATCCCACTACAACACTGCATGACCTTTCAATCTAATTATTCCATGATTCAATTTCTTCTCTTCTTCAATTTCTTCATAATCAAAGTATTTATCCATAACACGTACCTAATCTAACAATTCCTCAAATTCCAAATTGACTTCATACATCAAGACTTCTATTTTTTCTTTGGATCCTATTATCGAAACATCTCTTGGCATTCATTCTTCTGTAGGTTATCCTTTTGTAGATCCTTCTTATTCTACATCTTCACTTTTAGGTTCGTTGATGTCACCAACATTTGGTGCTCTCCTCTGTGTTGTTTCCATGGAATCCAATATCATTCTGAGTCACCTCATTTCCTCTTCCAATTATGGATTCTCTCTGCTCCTTCTAGGTGGAATGATTCCACTGTTTTGATATCCTTTTCTATGACTTGATTCTATCAAACATAACTATTTCACCTTCTCACCTTTTCCTACAATATGCAAACAAAGTTTTGGCTCTGATACCACTTGATGCCTACCCCCTACACTTTCGGGGCTGCGCGGCCTCCCGATCAAGGATTGATCGATTTCGAGACCTGAATTAGCTCACAGGTTCACGTTTAACCTTCAAAATTGTCCCCACAGGTAGAATTCCTAAAATTCAGGTGCAAAGTATCATTTTCAGGAAGTTTGGAACACCCGCAGGGTCCTCCACATGACCCTGATTGAAAACTGTGGGCTTAAACTTCCACCCTTCCTCACTTCGGGACTTCGAGCTTCGAGCGTTTTTGACACACCTGACTCCAAATCCACCAAACTTTGAACTCGTGAACACACACATACCAGATCTATGGTTCACGCTCCTCTCACAGCCAATGACTATGATCTACTTTGGGGCTTTGGCATTCGGGAGTTTCGAATGCGCCAAATCCTTTTTCTCTCGAAGTGCTCTGTACTCAGAGTTATAGATCAAGTGCCACGCATCCCTTTCCAACTGACATTTCTACCGGAATTTGACACTTCAAGAATTTTTTACTTTGAGACTTCACCCCTCGTTCCCTTGAAGTTATCTCTCTCTAAAGTGAAGGAGATGATACCACGTTTCTATGCAATCAATGGCTAAGGTTTTAACTTCTTACCTCTTTGGCTCTTTAGAAAAATTTTGGCCAATGCTTTGCTTTCTCCTTGTTCTCTTCTCCAAATTCCGCGATATGTTGATGCATGCCTTTCTCAGATCGACGATCATGATTTAATTCGACAATTCAGGCTTCAGTATTTTTGACTTCATCACTCTCAATTTCCTCTAGAGTAATATTCTTCCGGAGTACATGGATCTCTATCATGTGCCCTTCTTGGATATAATGGTCTAGATTTGTTCTCTCTCTTCTGGAACTTTGAGTGACTTTTGGTCAACAACCTCTCCTTGTCATTCTTTCAGAGTATCCCACTTTCGAATCTCCAGATCTGTCAACATGTGTCCATTGCAACTCAACGGTCATGATGAACTCCGACTCTTCAGGATTCAGGAGTTATTTCTTCCTGTTTGTGACTTTCCTTCGGAGTGCCTTTCCTCCGAAGTATCATATTTGCTGACACGTTTCCTTCGAGACAAACGACCTAGATCTATTTCAGCACTTTGAAAATTTGGCAGTTCATGCTTCACGCCACTACTCACCAATATTTCCCTCCGAAGTGCTTCTCTTCCTGAGCAACTAATATTCCGCCACACGTACTCTTGACCCAATGGTCAGGATTCACTCTGCTCTTTGGGCTTTGGTGAATTTTGATATTGCATTACCCCTCCTTCCTGGATAGATTCTTCCTCGAAATGAATGATACACTGACAAATATCCTCCTCTGGATCTACAATCTCGATGGAGTTTGGGTTTCGTAAATTTGGACTTAGAGATTCCTTCAAAAGAAATATTACTACACACTCCTTGCGCTTCACAGTCCTGACCTCTTCGACACTTAGTCGATTCCTGACCCTGTACACTCCTTGCACCACTCGATCTCAAGTTCTCATTATCCCTCCTGATCTTCCCTTAGTCAATTCTAAACTTTGTCAATGCACACCTTGTGGACAATATGCACTCCTTGCATCTAAAATATTAGAAGAGAAACAATTGAAACTTAATTAACACTTCATAATTCCATATAATAAACTATGAACAACATACATAAGAATAATGAAATAAACACACAGGGAACATATCATTCATTCAAATACACACTGAACTGAACATTGTCCAAGCATTTGGATAAATTTATGTATGTTCTATTCATTCATGAAGTATTTACATAAGTAACACAGTTCTTCACTATCTCCAGATTCTCTATGTCTAACTGTTACATGTAACCTCTTATACTCTATTTTTTTTTTTACAATACAATACATAAAACTTATCTAAGGAGTGGTTTCTCGAGCTCTTCTCCGTCTTATTTGAATTCTATCCCATCGTCATTCTAGTGGTTACCTACTTAGTCCTATTACAATAAATATGAGTTATTATCAGATAAGAGATGACACTCGACATCTGTAACACCTTACAGTCGTGTAAGAATTTTCAACATTCTTCCATCCTCAGGCAGTGACCCGACTTTACAAACAAGGGTTTTTAAAAAACGATATTTTCAAAATATCTCAACAACTTCTCTTGCTTCTGTTTAAGGCCAATTTGAAATTTTGGTATGCTGAGGTGTCGAATTATGCCTCATCTCTTGACCTATTTTTCTTTGATGGTGATGCTCATGCATCACAGTTTCATGTCACACATTGTATGGGTTCCTCTGGAGTTCTCAAGTTGATCGAGGAAAAATATCATGTTTTTTCCTATCGCCAGTTGGGAAAATTTATCCAACATGCCATATCACATCTTCAACAACTCCTTGTTGCACCTTGAAATTTTTGTGCCATGCGATACATCTCATTTAAGAAAAATTATTCAATTTGATCTATCGTGTCCTTGAAATATTTTCACTATGAAGTGTATCAAATGTTGGAACATATTTGTCCATGTGACAGAACCTCTCCCTTTCTTCGTCACATCTCATGAATTTTTCGATGTGAGTGGTGTATCACACAAAGGATCCTTCCCTATTTCATATTGTAGAAAATCTTCCTTTCCTGGGGCATATCTCATGAAGTTAAACTTCATGCGATAAGCTACATCACAACAACATTTACTTTTTTGTGACAAGCCAAAACTTCTCCAAGTTTTCCAAAGTCCTAGAATCTTTCTCTTATCATCTTCATTTGTATCACAAGAATTTTTTGTGCATGTGATATGAGATATCACATGAAAATTTTCTCCATCGAATACATGTTGTACCACAAAAAATTTATCTTAATGTAATAATCACCATATCACATGAAATTATTTTTCATGTGATACACTAAATTTTCAAAGTTTTCCTTAACTAAAAAACTCTAGAAAATTTCCTAAGAGTTTTCCCTAACAGGAAAGAAGTTTTTTAAGGCTTCTATAAGGCCTATATTGGAAGGATGCATGTGTGTGTGTGTGTGTGTGCATCCTTTCAATACACTCCCAATATTCCAAGGGTCCCAAGACCCTACAAACTTCATATTATACATCGTATTTTACTAACAAAACAATTTAGTTAATGTTGCAGGTTGGCCTTCCAATTCAAAAGTTT
This sequence comes from Picea glauca, assembly GCA_000966675.3. Lineage (NCBI taxonomy): Eukaryota > Viridiplantae > Streptophyta > Pinopsida > Pinales > Pinaceae > Picea > Picea glauca. The sequence continues at coordinate 42,905 of JZKD02S0501964.1, read as the reverse complement.
TACAAGTCTCTTACAACATAGAAATCCTAAATCCTTTGTCAAGGAAAATGCATGTCTTTATAGAACTACACACACACACACACCATTAAGTGAGTGCAACATTCAACATGCTCTTTTAATCTATCAATATGATTGGCATAAGTCTCATGGATGAAAATATGAATTCATCAATGAAGGCTCATAACATAGGCATACAATTTCATAAAATATATATGACGAGAAGGTTTCGCATGCCAATTGCTCAAAAAATCCCTCCTACAATAAAACCAAAATCTACAACCATCAATTTCCTATATAGGACAATAGAGGGACAATATCAAAACATTATAATAAATGCAATAGTCATAGGTCTCTTCGATGAAATGTTTAAAATTAATACCCAACCGAACTTATCAGTCCATCTAACTCTATTATTTACAAGGTTGTAACCTAAATTCTACTTTACATCACTAGCGTGACTCACAACCTTCACCATATAAAACTTATATCATTCAAGCTGCCATGAACATATTTCTAAGGACAATTCTTCCATCTAAAAGATTCATTCCAAAACCATTAACAACTTCACTTACATGGGTTTATGTAAGGTACCAGGTCTATTATATTAGCAGAGAAGATAAAAATGAAAAAAATAACACCGAGATAGCAACAAAATACGAAAATATTGTAGAGATAACAACAGAACAACAAAATATATGGAACCACAACACCAGAATTATACCTTTATTGATAAGAAACAAGGTTCACTTGCCTCTTCAAAGGGGAAACATCCAACATAGCAGATATCTATTACAATAATTCTTCAAGACAAAACTTCCCATACCCTCTACTCCTATTTATAGTAAATCTATCTATCCAAAAGAAAAATCTAGAGGAAGATCCTTCTAGAAGTAGAATCTTCTATTGGGTCTTCTTAAATTTGACTTATTCCTCCTTATTGTCAGGACTTATTAATATTGACCTTTATTACATGGAAATATATTATTCTACCCACTTGAGGGGTTAGGAAGGTTAGGTCCCTAACATTCCCTCCCCATTAAAACCAACCTTTTCCTTAAGGATTGAGATGAGGAAATTGTTGTAGAATGTTAGTTGGCTCGTAGGTGGCATCTATTGGAATTGTATCTTTCCACTAGAATAACACTTCCTTGATGGTGAAATGACGAAGACGAAACTGATGCTGGTCCAAAAATTATTGTGTACCATATGGATCCTTCTTCATCCAACTCGGGAAGGATGGTTTGAGTTGGGCACTTAGTTCCAATCACCTTCTTTAAGTAGGAGACATGAAAAACAAGATGGAGCTTAGAAGAAATGGGAAAATCTGACTAATAGGCCACATGTCCCACATGCTTGAGAACTGTATAAGGACCATAAAATTTGGGTACCCGTTTCTGACAATGTTCGACCTTGAGTGAAGTTTTCTTATAAGGTTTCATTCAAAGAAATAACTGGTCTCCTTCAAAAAATTGATGTTTTGAGCGACCTTGATCAATTTGTTTCTTCATGTGATTCTAAGTCATGACCAAATTCTCTTTGAGTGTATGAAGAATAGCTTCTCAAACTGTAAGCGTTTAGTCAAATTCCTGGACCTTCGAGACACCGGGCATGTAGGAGAGGGAAAAAGGTTTATTTTGTCCATATACTGCTTAAAAAGGAATCATGTGAGTAGTTGTATGGTAAGAAGTGGTGTACCATCATTCAACTAATGGTAACCATTGAGCCCATTTATTTTTTATTTCATAGGAAAAACACCTCAAATAAGTCTCCAAAAATGTGTTGACAACTTCAGTTTGACCATCAGTCTCAGGATGATAGGCGATGCTGAGATGAAATTGGGTTCCATTTATCCCGAACAGTTCTTGCTAAAAATTGTTGGTGAAAGTGGGATCTCGATAAAAAACAATAGAATGAGGCATGCCATGAAGCTTGAATACATGATCCATGAAACGTTGAGCCACCGTGGAAACGTTGAGCCACCGTGGATGCAATAAATGTATGTTGAAGAGAACATAAATAAGAATACTTGGAAAGACGATCAACTACCGCCATGATGAATAAATTATTTCCCTATTTGGGTAATCCCATAATAAAATCTATAGATATGTCCCTCGAAATAGAGGGAAGAATCATAAGCGTTTCAATTTTTCCAAGAGATTTGATTGTTTCACCCTTGTTATGTTGACAAACATCACATTCTTCCACAAAAGTGTGAATGTCCTTTTTCATACCATCCCCAAAAAAATAATGTTTGACCCGGTCATAGGTTTTGGTAAACCCCGAGTGCCCAACTTTGGGTGTAGCATGAAGCTCATAAAGCACCATGGATTTAAGTTATGACTGTTTACTTAAATACAAATGGACTTTGTAGTGAATATCATCATTGTGCGAAGAGTACCCTGGGTAAACTGGAGAATTGGCTTGCAATTGTTGGAACATATGTAAAATTTTAGGATTTTCTAGTCATTCCTAGTGAACAACTTGAAGTCAATATGGTACAATGAAGGATAGGGAGAAAATAGACCCTTCATCTTCATATTTTAAAGAAAGAGAGTCAACAACCACATTTTATTTTCCTTTCTTGTAAATGATCTCATAATCATATCCAAATATCTTAGTTATCCATTTTTGTTTCTCTAGAGAGGAAGGTCGTTGCTCTAGAAAACGCTTGATTTGGAAGTGTTTCCCCAAGAGATAAGGGTGCCAAATATCCACTGCATGTAGAATAACCAACATTTCCTATTCATATATTGATCGACGCAAATGGAATTTTGACCATTGTTTGCTGGTAAAGGAAAAATATCGTCCCTCTTGCGTAAGGACTTCTCTAGTTCCTCTCCCAGAGGCATCACATTCCAGGACAAAGGTCTTTGTGAAATCAGGAAGGGCCAAGATCAGAGTAGTACACATAGATTCCTTCAAAGCTTTAAAGGCCCGATCAACTGCGAGAGTCCAAGTGAAAGAATTATTTTTATGGAGTAGTGAGAGGCACCACAATATTTCCATAATTCTAAACAAACTTTTGATAATAGCCTATTAAACCCAGAAAACCACACAAGCTTTTGACAGTATTAGGGGAAAATATTCAATATTCTTAGGATCCACCCGGAAAGCAACCTTGCCAACAATATGAGCCATGTAATATACTTGTGAGGCACCAAAGTCACATTTAGAGTGTTTGAGGAAAATTTGATGCTGAGAGAGTAGATGGAGAACTTGATCCACATGGGAAATATGGGATTGCCAAGTTAGACTATAGATGATAATATAATCAAAGAAAACTAAGACAAAATGACAGAGAAAAGTACAGGAGACATGATTCATGAGGATTTGGAAGGTGGAGGGGGCATCACACAGGACAAAGGGAATGACCAAGAACTCATAGTGACCCTCATTAGTTCGAAAGGCAGTCTTGGGGATGTCATCTTCTTGCATAAGTATCTGGTGGTAGCTAGAACACAGATCAAGTTTAGTGAAGTATTGAGCATCACTCATCTCATACAAGAGATAATCAATGACATGAATGGGAAACTTGTCCTTGATGGTGAGTTTATTGAGGGAATGAAAGTCAGGACACATGCGCCAAGTACCTTATTTATTAAGTATCATGACCACGGGAGAAGAATAAGGACTGGTACTGGGGCAGATAACACCCGCTTGGATAAATTCCTGCACTATTTTCTCAATTTCATTCTTTTGGGAAAAGGGATCACAATAAGGGAAAACATTGGGAGGAATACTACCAGGAACAAGGGGTATGGAAGGATCATGAACACCACGATAAGGCAGAAGTCCCTGAGGAGTGGAAAAAATATCTTGATGTTTGGAGAGAATATCTTGGAGGTCAGGATGCATATAGGGTGTCTCAACTGCTTGAATAGAATGGAGTTGAGAAATTATACTAGGGTGGCATTTCTTGAGGATATTTTTCATGTGATGGGAACTGATGATCTTAGGAGAGTTAGTTGTGATACCTTGGAAGTGATATTGTTGTCCCTCCTATTGTAATTGCATTTTTAATTCCTTAAAATCCATAAGAATGGGACCTAAATGTCACAACCGCCCATTTCAATAGAAAACATATGATATTTCATGTGGTGATGTCCAATTTGAAGACATACATTTTCACAACGCCCACCACATTTTATGGACCCACCATTGTCTATCATGATTTCAAAATTATTGATAGCATGAATATAGCAATTGGTTTCCTGGGCAATGCAACGATGAATAAAATTGTGGGTGCTACCACTGTCAACAAGGATCATGACCTTCCTATGTTTAATATAGCCAATGATCTTGAGGGTTTGTGGAGTAGAGAATCCAGTGAGGGTATGCAAGGAAATGAGTAGGTCAACTTCATGTGGGTCAACGGGCTCTGGGGTAGCATCAGGAAGGTAGGGCTCTTCAATAAGGGGAATTGTCAAATCTTCTTCAAGAACATCTTCGAAAATGGAAACAAACATTTTTTGTTCCTTACACTTGTTCCCCGAAAAATATATTTTAGCACAATTATAGAAAAGACCCTTCAGTTGGTGTTCAACCATTTTATCCCTAGTTAATTTATGGATCTTGAGGGGAGTGACAAGGCGGTTAGGATTAGTGGGTCGAGGGCGAGGAACAAAAGAGGGCTTTTTTTTTTTTTCTGGGAAAAAAAACTTGTTGGGCCTCTTTAACACGTTTAGTAACTTCTAACCAAGTCTGAGGGTAGGCCATGAGAACCTGGGATTTTATTTCATCAATTATTCCACTGATAAATCATTCATGGAAGAACACATCAGACATGCCCTCGGTTCGAAAGGAAAAATGCTCAAAATAAGTTATAAATTCTTCCACTATGCCTGACTGTTTCAAACTGGTCAAACTACCGAGATAATGGGTATTAGTGTCAAACTGGTCATAGAGATATGCAACAAAATAGGTCTAGAAAATATACCCATGATGTGAATTTTTACACCATTGCCACCATTTCCATCGTTTAGGATCTAGATAGAGGAAAACATAATGAAGTTTGGAAAACTCATCAGCAATACCATGCAGAGAAACATAATTCTCCATTTGAGTGACCCATCCTGTAGGATCAGAGCCATCAAATTTATTGACCTCAACATGGGGAAGACGAGGATCAAAATGAAAGGAGTTGGATTGAAAATGCAGAGAATGGGAGGAATCAATAGCATCTAGTTGGTCCGAGGAGGAAAGACCCAGAGTGTGGTTCAACAACTGGTTGACAATAGACTGAAGGGTGTTAAATTAGTTCATGAAATTGGCTTCCATGGTGTCAAATTTGTGTTGGGCTTGGGTCTCGAATTGTGCAAGATGGGAATTGGTAGAGCCAATCTGATATGTCACATGTTGGATGGAGTCGTGGGATTGATTGATGGAAGCTTGCACGTCTTGGTTGCGAGTGGTTTCCATTTGGAGAGGGAGAGTGAAGGTAAGGGAAAATGGGTGGGTGGGACCACAAAAAAGGACTTATAAGTGATATTTACCACGATGATCAAGGAGAGAAGGGGAATATAACAGAATATGCGCTAAAATAGAGAAGCTAAGAAGGGGTCAGGTCCATTGAAAAAAAATATATATTAAAAATGAAATGTGTGATCGTGATCAGGGAAACAGGGGGAATCCAATGGGATAGGTCCAAAATAAGTGTGTCTATGGGACCACTATACTTTTTTTTGTTTACTCCTGTAGATTTATACTCCATCCTGAATAATACTTCAGTGAAAAAATGCTCAAATGCTTAATAGGAAGAAATGTGTAGAAATTTTGCAACCAAAATGCAGAAGGCACAGTTGCGCGACAATAGATCTTGTCTGTTCTATTTTTTTTTTCATCCCAAGGGGTAGGGTATTTATGGTTTCTACAGACAAGGGTTTTCCCTGTGCTATAGCTATCTGATATATGTGTGGTGTCCAACAATAGTACTCAAACCAATATATCAGGGCACCAACTAAGGAGGCTAGACCGTTCCCTTAGCCGTACTACTCAACTACCCAGGTACTAGAGATTATCTTCCTGAGTTTTGTTCTCGGTGGAACTATAACAGTAAGGTGGTCGATCAGTTTATCTATAAAGGGCTTAAGGAGATCTAGTTTGATATGTATACATGTGTTTTCTGATGTGCTACCACTCGAAGGGTTACCAAAAAGGGTTACAAGGGTGGCCAACAAATGTGCGCTTGAGTACCACTTGTATTTCATGTGTGTATTACTCCCTGAACATAGATTTATGTGCATAATGATAGATCCCTATAGCTTTAAGATGTCAAAATATGTCTCTACCCTGAAAAAGATTAACCCACAATTTTCTACTGAGGAAAGTGCTCTGATACCACTTGTTATCTACCAGGTCTATTATATTAGCAGAGAAGAGAAATAATGCAGAAAATAACACTGAGATAGCAATAGAATATGAAAATACTGCAGATATAATAGTGGAACAACAAATTATATGTAACCACAACACCAGGGTTATACCTTTATTGATAGGAAAAAAGGTTCACTTGCCTCTTTGAGGCGGAAACCTCCAACAACCTCTATTACAATAATTCTTCAAGACAAAACTTCTCATACACTCTATTCCTATTTATACTAAATATATCTATCCAAAAGAAAAATATAGAGGAAGGTCCATCTAGAAGCGAAAGCTTCTATTAGGTCTTCTTACATTTGACTTATTCCTCCTTATTGCTAGGCCTTATTAATATTGACCTTTATTACATGGAAATATATTATTCTATCCACTTGAGGGGTTAAGTAGGTTAGGTTGCTAACAATTTATGAATAGAGTGCAAGTCCCAAGCATCATTACAATTCCAGATGGAAATGCTACAAGGTCACATTCATAAATTATATAATGCAAACAAGCCTCTAAATGAAAATACCAAATTTCATAGGAACAATTATCCTTTCATGCCATTCTAGATATCAAGTACAACAACATAACTAGGGGCATGCTAAACTCTATCTAAAATTGAATTCTACAAAAAATATATATTGAATTTTTATTTCCTTACATTTTTACATAGCCACCTACTCTCATAGCCAAATGAAAGTATATAAAGTAAAATGAAATAGGTTGTATGTAATTTTTCAGTCTAATGAGAACAATTATTTGAAATTGAAGTTGCCCAACAACTGACTGAGGGTGAGAACTTTTACACCCAACCATAGGTTCATTTTCACTGATGTTCTCTACAACGATTTATGCCCTAGCTAGACCATAATACCACAAGGATGAATTATACAATGCTCAAGAAACTAAGGGTTTAGGAACTTCCTTGTTCCAAATCACATCCCTCATTTTCAAGGAGTTTAGGAACTTCCTTGCTCTGATTCAGGGCCTCAAATCACTGGTTCTCTCACTAGTAACATAGAAAATGGCTCAAATATCTCCTTTTTTCTCCTGATCTTTCTTTTTCATGCAAAGTCGCTTTTACTCATTTGTGTGCACCCCCAAAAAATCATTATTTTATCTTCCCTAAGTAGTCCTGGGTCATTCACAAATTCCCAAGTTGTTGTATTCAACCCATGCCTCTCATTTTCTATTGGGAGGAATTTCTCAGCTATCACTTAGTCTCAATCATTTTTGGGAGGAGACACTTCAACCAACCCATTCTTCTCATTGAATGATTTGGGATGGAGGGAAAAAGTGTGGGATATTTTCAAATTCAAAATTTAGTAAAATAATGTTTTTTGCAAGGGTGGCTTGGAATGATTTACAAGGTGAACCCTAAGACCACCCTCACTATTCCCTGCTCATGGTATCATGGTCCCTATAGGAACTCGTTCCTTATTCAACTGCTGGAATTTTCTGATTAGTTGAATGATATAATGTTTATAGTATATTGATCTTGTACATATCATCATGGAATTGTAATTAATTATTCATGATGATATTTAAAAGACAATTAACATAATCCATTACATATTTAATTATGGGATTGAAATGGGTATGTTACAACAATACATTGGACCAAGGGAAAAACAATAAATAAATTGACACTAGTTAAAGCGACGGGTATGCTAATGTTGGGATAAAACTAGTAGTATCCACAACAACTATAATTAATATAGAATGTGATACTACATGTGGCTTTAAGATCCTACAAACCTAGACAACCATTACAAGAAGATAAGATTTGATAAAGTTTTAGTTGAAGGTAGTTCTTACTCATTACTAGAGCACTCAATTTCATTAGCTTGTTATATCTAACTTGGTCATTGAGAAGGCAATTGGTTCCTTGATTCCAAATCTAAAACATGAGCATTGGGTATGAGTATACACATACTATAGGGAACGTGTTTAGCTAATTAGAGTAAGTATAGAATTTATGCACATATAGAGTTGGAGTGTGTCAATCAACTAACACCTATACACCGAGAATTACAAGAACAAAAGAGCCAATTCATGTGTTCCTACCTAGGTATATTCAATAGACTCAATTTAGAACAAGAATAACTAAACACGCTCATAACCAAATTAAAGATATTGAATTCTAAGTCATGATTATTATTATTGGAATTGTTATTCACTTGCTTACATGCATGTTACAACCAGAGAATAGACCTTGCACTCATTAGATTGAATCCTAGATAGAGTTCTGGAAGATGAATTCAGAGTTTGATTATTGTTATAGGGTTCATCGAAGCTAGAGGATCCTAATTAACAACCCTGAATAGATATTACAAATATTTTTGTACAAGTTAGAAGAACAGAGGCTTATTAGCCTATAGAAGACAAATAATTATGTACAAACCTAAGAATAGAGATCAAAAAATACTTTCATATAGGATCCATGTTGGTGAAGTGAGTGTGATATAAGTTCCTCATTTACATATCATAAGTTATCAGGTTCGTTGAATCCTCGACCATGATGCAACTACCAGAAAATTGTAGACTTCACCATGGGTAAATCACATAGAGAAAAGTTAGAAGATTTAAGGTCCAATGATGCTCATCTTCGAGAAGAGAGCGAATAATTGGAGAAAATCCAGATGTTCAAAAAGAGGATGTAAGAGATGGAAAAGCAACTTGACACCTCTACCAAATTACCGCCATTAATAAAGAAGGATTTTGAAGAATGTCAAGAATCACTCACCACTGTCATGGACGATTGGGACAAGCACATAATGAATCTTGTATACTTGGGAGAGAAGGTTATTCAATTGGATATATGGAAAGAGGATAGGATCATGCAGATGCTGAATTATATGCAACAAGAGTTGGAAAATGAGGAGGCCTTAAAATTATCAAAGTAGTTGTCCAAGAGAATCGAGAATCAAGGCCAATTTCCAGTGTCACTTCCCAAACCAACACCATGACTGAGACCACTATGGTAAGATCACCTTCCTTGTATTTCTCTCAAGACAATTTTGGTGATTTAAAAAATCATACCAGAGGCATTGGTTCCAAGATATTACGAAAAATGGGATACAATGGACAAGGGATAGGAAAGATAATGCACGACATATTGGGCCCCATGATAGATACATTGTGGGTTGAGAATTAAGGCTTGGGATTCAATGGTAGAAGTGAAAACCCCATGACCATGGAGACTAATTTTGTGAAGGTGAAAAACATTCCAAAGTTGGCCTGCTCATTAGGAGAAAGAGAAATAATAAGTGAAGGTGGAAGATCACTTCCACCTCATCCTTCTTATGGACGATTGAATAAGGGAATCAATGAGAAGATCTTGAAGAATTATCTTGCAACATCACTCAGAAGAAGAAAGAAAAAAATATGCTAAGAAAAGAAAAGAAGAATACCAAGAGGTATTCATCAAACATGACATCCCTTTTTTGTCATTTTTGCAAGAAGAGAGGCCATGACATTGTGAGTTGTTGGTAATCAAAGGTATGTTCATTTTGTGGGAAGGAAGACCATCATGCAGTATCTTACTAGCAAAATAAAGTTGCATGCCACATGTAAGATTTCTTTCAGAGGAGGAATGGAAATAATATTTCTCTAATACAATAGTGAAATCAGAGGCACTTGGAGAGGAGGAGAATGTCGGGAAATCCCTATAGAAACATCAATAATTTATGCCACTAATGCTAGTTGAGTGGACATTGGGAAATGAAGTGTCGGTGACATCATCTAGAGATTCACCCCAAAAACTGCAAAACAAAGAGAAGAGTGTGGAGAGTGAAGAGTAAAGAGGATGAAGAGTTCCTTGAATTTACATCCTAAGGAGAAGAATTTTTCGAAGGAGTTGTAGTAGCATTAGAGTCTAGCCTCATAAATGAAACAAGTAGTTCTTTCATGGAAGTGTTGGAACACATATAAATTTCTAAACTTTGGACTTTAAATGGATTTCATTCCCTTTAAAATAAAAATAATGCACGCTTGATTCTCACTGTCGATGAGATATTCCATATAATCAAATGATCCTAATACCTTAGAAACTATGGAGTCTCCTACTCGTTAAAATAAAATGAAATCACTAAAGAGTACTTCAAAATTTCGGATTTTAGAGTTTCATGCTTCAGATGTGTCAACATGCCTCACCTTCAATGTCCCGATACACAAAATCATGAAATATCTTAAGCGTTAAGCTGGGTTAATTAAGGATTAAAAACGATTCACGATTGATTAATCACATCAGGATTTCACATTTCGGGGATCCTGCCTCGAGTGAATTTCAATATCCCGAGATCCAAAACCCTGAAATATTTGAGGTTAAACATGATTATTTAAAAGGGTTAAACATGATTAAAATTAATTAATCACATCGCGATTTCGTGTTTCAGAAATCATATCTTGAACTGTTATAGGATATCCCGAGATTTGAAATTCCAAAATTTAATTAACGATAAGAGAAATTAACTAATGCATTAATGATGATTATCTCGTGATTAATCTTTCATTGAATCATAACTTGGATAATTTCAAATTTCATCTATGCTTTTCCCGGTCATGAACCACCAGACGCTAATGGCATTAATAATCGATCTACGACAATCATTTCGAATAATATCTCAAAACACTGAATAAATATTTTCATTAAAGAAATTAAATACATTGTCAGTGAAGGTATGTGTAAATCGATACTCTTAAGGTGAAAACGATATTGAAGTTTGAACTCTATTTGTGTTTTCACAAAACAACAAGCTTAGCGAGATAATAAGTTTGTGCATTTTCTGTGACAAGTAACACAGTGCTGGGTTTTCTACTATCATGGCTCTGCGAAAAATGGTTAAAGGGACTGGTGAGAGCTCGAGCCTAAACATATATGTCCTCTCGGACACATCACCGAGAGTTGTGGAGACTATAAAAACCTAGACACAAGTATGCAAGATCCTACAATATGAACTGGACAACTGTCCAGAAGAGTCAGATAATGAGGAGATCGAAACTCAAGGAATAAAGCTCAAATACATAACTCAGTTAGAGCTGCATAACAAAGCCATGCTACTGAGGCTCATGCTGTATAATGACATGATAGGCTAGGGCCCTGGAGAATGTTGACATCGCGGCCAGGACCATCTACAATTCACAGAAAGTTATTGTTGGATTCTTCCGACCACAACATGTACAGGTGATGTACAAATTGTCCCTGGCATTCAAACACACTTATAATGTCACTTTCTTAAATAAATTTGATGAATAAGAGTTTCGAGAAAGTGTAAAGAATTATCCCGACTTGATCAAGGATTGGTGGGCTTGCCCTGAGAAGTTGAGAGCAAACACACATGGTACATACACCACGACATCATTAGAATCTCATATGATGTATGTGGCCATGATGCTCTATAGAATTTTTGGGAGGGAAAACTCTGCCCACTTCCTGTTATCATGGGTACCAATCATGCACGGAGTTGTAGAGGGTTTCGCATTCAATTGGGACAATATTCTATCAGATAGTTTGGACAAGGAAATCAATGAGTATAAGAATTCAAAAGCTAAAGGATGACCTGCCCCATTTCACATGTCAACATATCTTATGGATGTCATCTGTTTTATGACGCCTTTTCCTTTGATGGGCTAGAGCTGGACTTCGACCAGTGTCAAACCAATACATATTTATCATTCAAAGCTATGGGAAGATAGAGCTAAATATTCCTTTTATGAAATCTGCAATTATGTGGTGGTGCCGATGCACATCGCCATATATGGGTGCCCACCTCCCAAGATTTATGACAAAATAGTAACCAACCTGGGGAACATAACAGATTGGTATATTAAAGAGAACTTCTCATATATCAGGGTTTTTGGTTGTTCGTTCCCTCCACATGCGTTGCCCAAGTTTCTACTAGACTGATTGGTGTGCATATAGGTAGTGCGCCAAACTGTGCTCGACAGAGTCAGTAAAGAGCTAAAAGCCTTGCAGAAAAAGGTATGGCCCAACTTTCCCTTGCAGATTGGTATGTTTTCACTATTTGATTTCGGCCATTCGAAAGTAGAGGCCGTGGCCCTGGAAGAAATCAAGCTTGTCAATATTGAATTCAAGAAACACGATCCTCAGAAGATCGTGGGAAATAACATGGCCTCTTGTAATTTGAAAATACATGGGCATGAGGAGTCTCCACAGCATGAGATATTTCGAGGAGCGAGATCCTATTAGGAAGTATTGAGCCGATTCCAAACTCTGGCTCCAGACCAATTGGTCGAATTCCATAATTTCCAAAGGCATAGGAGAAATAGCCTTCCAAAAGTCCTATAGGGATAAAACCCAACACCCCTAGCTAGACAAGAAAATGAGATTCAGATGTTAGAAACATGGAGCTCTAGTGGATAGGATGCTCAGGAAAATTTGGGGAAAACTGAGGTTTTAACTCAGAAGGGGGACACCACATTGCCAAATCCACCAAGTGATCAAGATAAAGCTCAAATTGAGGCCTTGATAAAAAAGGGAGAAGACAATTCATTGTCCACACCAGGCAAATCAGTTGCTAGCACAGCCAGGAAACAACCATCCACTGAGATAGGTAGCCATATCCAATCTATCACGCCTTTACAGTCCAGCAGAGGAAACCCGAGTGCTAATTTGGTGTTCATAAAGGATCTTATGCTTATTTTGGCTGAAGAGATGCCTCCTTCCGATTTCTTATTTAGCAAGAAAAGGAGGGCTATGGTAAAAAGAGAAACGCACCTAAAGGAGGGTGCATATGTTAGGAGACACAGGGTTATACTTGATGGACAATCCTTGGATGAGGTAGACTTCGCTATGGATGTGGCAGGCTCGTCAAGAGATTTTGCAGCAATAAACCAATATTCCGTTGGGAACCTAAAAGAGAAATTGAAGCAGAAAGATCTATTGATAAGTCAATTTCAAAATCAAGTAAATATTGTGGAGTAGGATGTCAGTAGTGAGATGAAAAAGGGTTTTGAGTAGAGTAGAGCCTGTGACAGAAAGAAAATTCAAAAGCTCAAATATAGTCTCGACAAAATGCATAAGAACACACAGGTAAGTAGAGAATTCAACAAGGAGAGTTGGAAAAATGACTACAGGCCAAAATAAACCTAACTAAAAACATGGATGTATATATGGAAGGTTTCTAAGATCAGGAACTGGAGGTGCGCGAAAAACTAGAATCAACACAACAAAGCCTTTTTGCTAAGGTGGAAGTTGTCCAAAACCATTTTCGGGTAGTAGACCAATCCTTAAATAACATTTTCTTAAAGGAGAGAGATACCATCACTTCTCGAGCTACTTTCCAGGAGGCAGTTGTGTCATCAGTAAGAGAAGAAGTCACCATGGTCTCTAGATTGTCTCTTTCTGAGAAAACTAGAGGCTATATAATACTGAAGACCTGGGAGGCTGACATAGCCGAAAGTAAAATATTAGCTAAGGAAGTGAAGAAAGCTTGTGAAGAAGAATTCCATTCACTCGAAAAAGGGTCATTAGGCCTTGGTAAAGATAATATCTCTAAGTTCCTGGGGCAATTTGACATAGCGAATCATAAACTTAATGTCAAGACAAACATGGAAGAGGCTCGGGCTGAAATCTTGCATTTAAAACAGATTGATATTACTTAGATAAATAGGTGGCCAGTCGGTCCTAGTCTATAAATATAGTCTACATATTCATAAAACATGATAATGGAAGAGAGGCTACCTCACTTAGAGAATAAGTTGTATACTTTTGAGGAAAACCACACAATTGATCCTTCCAGATTGGTGGTGCAGTTCGTAGGAAAATGTGCGCAATGTGTCGAGCAGGGGAAGGCCAACATATCTGGGAACAAGTGAGATGATGAAGGCATACCATGTACTCAGACCATGATTAGAGAACAATTCTTTTTTAGATGGAAAACAAGAAGGATAAACGTCTCTGCCAGCATGGCGAAGAGACAGGGAAGATGCAAGTGAAGCGTTTCAAATTTCAAATATTGTAATATTTTTTGTTTCAAAAATAAGGAGAATTCCAACCTCTTAGGGTTGAGAACATTTTTGAATAAATACATATTTCAAAGATTTAACACAGGTTGCTTCTTGTCATATTGTAACTAAGAAAACTCATCCTTTTGTGAGTGTTAATACAAGTGTAGACAGGGATTCCAAATTTTGTGCAGTTTGAGTTATGTGCTCTTCTTGTATTCCATATCTCTAGTTTTCTTTATGTTACTCTTTGATAAGTGAGTGGTTTCAATTTAGTACAACATCTACCATAATCACATGTTATCGGTCATTTGATAAGCAATCGGTTTTTCCTCTATATTTGCTATTAGTAAATACAAGACTTGCAAACTACTTGGATCACTGTATCTTATATCATTTCAAGGGTACATTCTATATTTCATTCTACTGTGAACAAGGTAAGATTCATCTGTCATTGATACCTCATTTTTTAATAGTTTTGTAATTTTCTCTCACATCACTTGATTTTATTACTCAACTCAGATGACCAAACATGACCTATGTCCTGTTCAGTTATTAATTTCATTCAAGGGTTAATTCTCATATAATTAACGGAAGAAAAATAAATTTTTAAAACATTCCTTAAATTCTTGATGCCTTGACATTACTCTTTGAGCCTTAAGTGTAATCTCATGAACAACATATTTTTGGTGCCATTTATAGGGATGGAGAAACAAAGTTATTTTTCCCTGGGAGAATGACATGGTAAGTTTCTCTCTTTGTTAGTGAACAAAGATTGAATACATTTATAAGGATAATTTTTATCTTTCACTTGGAAACTCCACTATATATAAACTGTCATTTGGTAGAAAGAATACCAGGAAGAACCCAGACGATCTGCAGACTACGCATGTATCTGATCCTAAAAGGATATTAGAACCAAGGGGATACTTCAAGTAGACCACTGCATACACAAGTAAGGTTTACCAACCCAAAACTGTGCAAACTAATGCTAAGTTTCCACTTGAAGAGTCAACCTCACAAGAAGGTTATATGCAAAGCCACTTTAGAGATACATCAACTGAGAAGTTTGCACCTAAAACCTTAAACCCAAAGTTGGTTTTACCCAAAATTAAAGCCGAGATCGATTCGACTTCCCGCTTGACTAGTAAAGGTAAAATACCCCTTTCGATAACCGCTTTTATTGATATTCTATTAGTCCCCGAAGTAAAGGTTTTAGCTCTCAAAGAATCTGAGGACTATATCTCTTACCTTGATTCAAATCCTGTTGGTTCTCTTATTTATATATCCTGTAAATCTAAAGAAACCAGTCCTCATTTCCCTTTTTCCCCCTTTTCAGATATTTCATCTCCTAATGGTTAGTTTCCAGAATCTCCTTCAGTTCATCCTGAAGCAGTAGAAAGGTCCCTAAAAATTTACAAAAACCCTCTCTTTAACTCCCGAAGTTCATCCCCTCGACATCAAATGGCTACTATTGGAGGAGGTGGCATCAGAGGTGGTGTTGGAGGAGAATGTGGTCAAGGACCACCACCTCCGCCCCCTAGAATGTTTTCCAAAGTGGCAGCCAAATATGCTCATTTATTCCTTCCCCCTTTTCTTCATGATTTGCCAAAAAATTATATGAAGAACTTACTAAAATTCACGGGAGAAGGAGATTTAACTGCCACAGAGAACATCAATTTTTTTTACCAATTCATTGATATCCTCAACATTGATCATGAGGACATTTATTCAATACTTCAAGTACAAAATTTTGAAGGTCAGGTGAGACTCTAGTTTCAAGGGCTTTAGGTAGGTTCTATAACATCTTATGACACACTAGAAAATTCCTTTTTAAGGCAGTGGGGAGAGAAGAAATATCACTTGTATTATCTGATGAAGTTTGGAGCTCTGAGGAAAAATAATTTAGAGTCAGTCCTATAATTCACCCAGAGGTTTAATAAAATCTATCATAAAATCCCAACAAAGGTAAAACCCTCTCAGCCTGTAGCTAAGGTGACTTTCGCAGGGGATTTCGAGCCCAACTTTGCCTTACTTTTGAGGGAGAGGAGATCGACAGATCTCACTAGAATTTAATATGATGCCATCGAAATTGAATCGAACATGATGGCATCAGGTAAACTAAAGGTGAAATTCAAAATGGGAACCAAAGAAACTAAACTCTTTAGAGAACAAGCTGGAACTTCTGGATCTGAGAAGTCCACGGAGGACAAAATGGATGGCATGGCTAAAATAATTAAAGAATTATCAAACAAAATCTCCAGAATGGAATTAGACCAGGCTAAACCTAATCCTTTTTCTAGGATATATTTCAGAAGGAATCCCAATCCCCCGGTCCAACAGATACCAGTAAAAAACAAAAATTAGAAAATCAAAGCTCCTTTCAAAACAGAAAAATTCATGGAAAGCAATGATGTACAATACTTTGAGGGGTTAGATGAATATATTGAAAAACTCAGTGATAATGATCAAGAACCTCACCTAACCAAACAATATTACAAAAGGTATTTATATCAAGAAACAATGTTTGGAAACAAGGTAAGTATAAATAATATGGGAGAATCTGATTATCAAGGAATCACTGACTCTATAATGGTCGAGATTCAACAAAAATATAATTTAAGGCCTAGAGATAAAAATTCTACAATTTCTCCACCAAGGAAGATCTTGTAGAGAAATAAAACAAATGAGGCAACTCAAACATCCATTGAAACGCAAGATGCCAAGACATATACGGATGAAACAGAAGCCTCCAAGACAAAAACAACTGAAACACAAGATGCCAAAACAAGGATAGTCGAAACAAAGCAACACAAACCAATAGACAAGAAAAAAGAGAAACAAAGATTCCCACCAGAGAGGCCGAAAAGACAATTGAAAGTTTCAATCTGGAAAATGAAATTAATAAAATTAAAATTCATGTGCCCCTGGTTGAATTAGCAAAAAATCCGATGTATAGAAAACAAAATTGTCAAAATGATAAATTTCTCATATACTATAATATACCTACTATAATGTTTGGTCTGCATATAAAAAATTCTAAAGATCTTGTTGCTCCTTTTTATATTACTCTGACTGTGCATGATCGTCTACTCCATAATTGTATGTTAGATTATGGATCCTCCCATAAATTAATGCCCAAATTTATTATGGAAAAACTGGGCCCTTGAGGTTACTGTACCATACCGAGATCTGTAATCTTTTCATTCAAGAAATGTTAAATGTCTTGGTATAATAAAATATTTGGTGGTTAATCTTGCACTGATCCCTATGAAGAGTATTCTCATGGATGTAGTTGTTGTTGATGTTCCTGTGAAATATGGCATGTTGTTATCCAGGTCTTGGGGTGCCAAACTTAGAGGATCACTTCAATTAGACATGACGTATGCTACAATCCTGATATTTGGTGGACAGTTAACCCGTCTATACAGAGAGACAAGACTGGCATATACCGTAAGTGACCCACAGAACCCAAATAATTATCTAGTTTATGTCGTAGATAAAGATTTAGGAAACTATATGCTATCCATTGATGATGGTTTTGATGAATGTACATAATAAAATATTACAGAAGAAAGTGATTTAGAAAATGAAAACAAAAAAATAAAAAAAACAAACAAAAATGTAAATAGCATAAGGGTTTGGAAAATGTTTTTTGATGGTGCTTCCTCTTGGGAAGGAGTCGGAGATGGAGTGTTTTTTGTGGTACCCATAGATGAATTCATAATTCCTTTACCATATAGGTTACAGTGGGACATTGAATATACCAATAACGTATGTGAGTGTGAAGCTCTGATATTGGGATTGGAGGTTGCTCGGAAGATGAAAATTGAAAATCTAATAGCTTACAACAATGCAAAATCAATTGTAAAAAAAATAAGGAAACAATATCAAGCCAAGAATCCAAGGCTAAGGTCGTACAGGAACTGTGCCTAGTATTTGATCAAAAAAAAATTCTCATCATTCAATATTCATCATATTCCCAGGGCAGAAAATCAACAAGCTAACTCCCTAGCAAAAGCAGCTGCTACTTTTATGCCGCCTACAGTCTTGATGCTAAAATACCACATAGATATGAGGCACATGCCTTTAATACCAAATAATCTCTAACACTGGCATGGTTTTGAAGACGATGAATAGATCAAGCAATTTCTAGAAATGGTGGATGAATTTTCTGAAACACACATCGACCAAGAAAATCAAAACGACCCTACGTGGATCATGCAAGAAGATGAAGATCCTCAGAAGCTCCAAGATAAGATCTCTGACCACCGCATGTTGGTGTTAAAAAACAATCTAATTCCTAAGGGTCTAATTCCGTTAGAGAGGCTATTTGATAAGGACGATATACCTATGAAGTCTACCTTGCAGCCTCAGCCCGAAGAGGTTGAAGATTGTGACATAGGCACTAAGGAAAACCCCAAATTGGTCAAAATTTCCAAATACCTTCCACCTGAAATGAAAAGTAAATATGTTGAATTACTCAAACAATACAAAGATGTCTTTGCCTGGTATTATGATGAACTGAAAAATTATGATACAACTGTTATCGAGCATAAAATCCCTTTGAAACCGGCTTCAAACCTTTTAGGCAAAAGATTAGACAAATAAACTCAATACTCCTGCTTGTAATAGAAAGAGAGGTAAAAAATCTCATGGATGAAAAAATTATTGTTCCACTCAGATATTTTGAGTGGGTAGCTAATTTAGTTCTAGTTAGAAAAAATAACGACGAAATAAAAATCTGTGTGGATTTCAGAAACCTAAACATATAATCTCTTAAAGACAATTATTCGCTCCCTAAAATGGATCACGTTCTGGAAAAAATGGTTGGGGATAACCGAATGTCTATGATTGATGTATTTTTAGGTTACAATCAAATTGCAGTCCACGAAGATGACGAAGAGAAAACCGGGTTTACCACTCCATGGGGTACTTTCATGTATGAAAAAATGTCATTTGGTCTGATGAATGTAGGGGAAACTTTTCAACGAGCGATGGACATAGCCTTTGTCAGCGAAAGAGATAAGTTTTTCGTTATCTATCTTGATGATTTAATTGTTTTTTATAACTCTGATGTAGAGCACTTGGTACACCTCAAACAGACGTTTAAGAAATGTCAAAAATTCTATTTGTCCCTAAATCCCAAGAAATCTCATTTTGCAATGCAGGAAGGAAAACTCTTGGGTCATATAGTATCTAAGAAAGGAATCAAAATCGATCCAAAAAGGGTTGAAGCCATAGATAAAATAAATATTCCTAGAAACTTAAAGGAAATTCAATTGTTTTTGGGAATTTATTTTTTTAAGAAGATTCATTCCAAATTTCGTTGAAATTGTTAAATTTATTACAGATATGGTAAAAACGGACAATGATGTCAAATGGATGATCGAGGCCAAAAAATATTTCGAACGCAAGAAAAAGATAGGAGAAGCATTGGTGCTAGCTATCCTAGATTATATGAAAGAGTTCTTGATTTTTTCATTTGCCTCCAAACATAGTATCATGGCCATTCTCTTATAGAAGAACAATGAAGGTTTTGAGCAGCCATTAGCATTTTTAAAAGTCTCAAAGACGCAGAGTTGAGATATGATATACTGGAAAAACAAGCATACATAGTGGTGAAATCCCTCAAATCTTTCAGAACTTATTTACTTCATTCCAAGGTGATTTCCTATGTACCTACCAACATAGTCAAGGACATATTGGTTCAGCCTAACAGTGATGGGAAAAGAGGTCGATGGTTAGCCAAAATTCAGGAATTTGACCTTGAGGTAAAACCAACCAAACTCATCAAGGTTCAGGGTCTGGCTAAGCTATTAGCTGAATCAAATTTCAGAGCACTCGGAATAAATCATTTGTAAGCTTACAGAGAACTTCCAGATATAGAAGAGTTTGATGTGGAGACTCCTGAAACTCACATTCAAGAAAAATTCTCTTCCTCATCTTGGTATAGCAACATAGTGTCGTATCTCTTGAATCTTCAATGCCCTAGAAATATGACTACTTCCAAGGTGAGGATGCTAAAAATGCACGTGGTAAAATACTATATTATTCACAATCAATTGTATTAGAAGGATCCCCTGGGTTTTTTGCTAATATGTCTAATAGAGGTTGAAACATAGAATGTTATAAACAAGTTTCATGAAGCAGTGTGCGAAGGACACCACACCTAGAGGGAAACGACCTATAAAATCCTGAGAGTTGGATATTATTGGCCGAAGTTATTTACAGATGTGAATACTAAAGTTAGAGCTTATAACTCCTGTCAACTATTTTCAGGAAAAAAAAATATCCTCGCACTACCCTTGATTCTGGTCAAAACAGAAGCTTAATTTCAACAATGGGGTCTTGATTTCATTGGAGAAATCCATCCGCATTCAAGTGCACAACATAAATGGATATTAACTACCACAGACTATTCCACTAAATGGGTAGAATCCATTCCTACATGAAATGCCACAGACTCAGTGGTGATCAATTTCTTAGAAGAAAACATTTTATCTAGATTTTCCTGTCCTCGAAATATAGTGACTGATAATGCCTAAGATTTCAAATCCATGGTGATAGTCAGTTTTTTTCAGAAGTACAATATTGTACTAGGAAATTCCACAACCTACTATCCTCAGGGAAACAGATTAGTTGAATCATCAAATAAGATCTTGATCACTATAAATAAAAAGGTGTTGACTAAAAACAAGAAAGCCTGACACGTTCATTTGAAATATGCTTTGTGGGAAATCAGATAGGCACTAAAAAATCAATCAGAATGTATCCTTTCCAAATGGTGTATGGTACCGATGTATTCCTCGCTATAAATCTCATTCTGCATGTGATGAAGCTTTGGCAAGAGTCAAAAGGGGAACATAACGATGTTACAATAAGGATGAACACATTGAATGAAGTACAACAAAATAGGGCTGAAGTGTGTTATAACCCTAAATTGCACCATACATGCATACCCAACACCAGGCCATCTTACTTGCTATTTTTGCCAAGCCATCACTAAGCAACTCTTCTTAAAAACCACATTTTTGAAGATGTACGCCCCCTGTACCATTACTAACCACATACACACTCTTTATGCACCACTACAACTCACGTATGTATGCTAGATACACCATTATAGCCCGCGTATGCTCACAAAAGTTGTAAAAATTAAAAAGTTGCAAGGAATTCGTTGAGATTATGGGCTATTGGGTAGTTTTCCAACTGTCCCACCGCCTATATCCCATCACCCAACCGAATAATGATCCTTTTTGTCATATAAAAGGATTTGTTCGGGTCTCATTCCAAATCTAAGCATAAGAACAGTGAAACTCTGCCCATTTCACTTTTCCCCCTTGCCCCAAGAATTTGCAGCCACATTGTGAGTTTTCAGGCAGAATTCCCTATGCTTGCCCTTTTCCTCATTCATAATCTTATGCCATTTATGTAGAGAGAATTATGAGAGGAGAAAGATATGGAAAAGTAGTTCAAGCTTGGTGAAGAGGATCCCGGACCAAGTTTGAGGAGCAGTCACCAATCTCATTTGTAAGTGACTTTGTGAGATTAATATAAAGAAGTAATTTTTCTGCCCCGCCACATGATGTGTTCAATATTTATGTTTGATTTACATTTTATTATGACATCTAACCCACTAATTCATATATAAGATGCATGTTTGTAGTTTCTTGTTTGTCTTCTGGTGAATGGAGGTTATCCTTGGGAGGATATTTTCAATCGAGGAACAACCGAACACAAAAGGATTGACATCAGATGTCGATTTTAAGGTAGAGTTACCATATCCTTATACTTTGTATTTTATGCATGAATGTGGGGTCTTGTCGGGGTAGTTGTTAAAAGTAGGAGACTTTAGACAGTTAGCTTTGCCTGCACGTTGAACCCTAGTGTAGTCCATGGGGGGGTTTTCCCGCTATAGCTGAATTGGAGACCATACTGGGGAAGCCTCTAGGGTTTTTAGGGGATATCATTTTGGGTGTTTTAATTGGTTTTGATTACCTTTTTTGAGTTTTCAGTAAGTTTCTATGTCTTTAAGGGATTCTGGTCTGCCATACCAGTGCTCCTTGCCTTGTCATCTTTGACTGTTAGTTTTATTTTTGAGAAGTTACAGAGGTGTACGCGGCCTGCAGTGGGCTTGCACATGTACATACACGCCCTACCTTTGGACAGCCCGTGTACATACGTGGGTTGCTTAAGTGTCAGTAGTGTGCCTGTATCAAGAAAGTCTTTTTTCAAGAAGAGGTAGTCAACCTCTTCCCTGATTGAAGTCATACTTCTCAAGGGTTTTCTTGATCTATTCTTGGTCTCTGTTGTTATAGTATTTAGCCTGGGTTTGACGTCATTTAGATTTTTCTTTGTCAAGATTTCTTGTGTTTTCTTAGTAAGGTTTTGAGACAAGTTTGTGAGTCTTTTCTGATCATTCTGTCTAGTATTGTCAGTGATTCCCTGCTATCCGTAGTAGACCTAAAGTCATTTTTTGGTCTTGTATTGTCTTCACTTTTTCCCTTTCACTTTCTTTAGAAGAAAAGAAAAAGAAGTTATTTCAAGTTTCTTATTTTGAAGCATAAAAATATATATATATTATTTCCTTGTTTGGTAAGTAGTTAGGTTAGTTGTCTTTTCTTATCAGGAGAAAGAGTGGTTTCTTAAGTTATTTACTGAATTCTTAGAACACTTAAGTAGCTCGTAGTCGAGAAAAATCTTGTTTTGAGTTTTTTCTTTTAAAATATCTTAGAAAAAATAGTTACGAAAAGTTGGTTAAAGAGTGTAAATTTGAAAATCTTTATTTGTCAAAAAGAAGTAGTTTTCTTGTAGTTTCATTTAATTCTCTTCTCCTTCGTCTCTTAAAATACACCACTAGTTTCATCTCTGTTTCCTTGAATTTAAGACAAACCACTTAAAATTAACGCTTAATTAAAATTTATTAGACTTTATGTTTGTAGGGTCTATCAACTAGTCTAGGATAGAGCCTTGATTTAGGTTGGAGAGGAAACTCTTCAAGTCTATAAAACAAACATATGAGTCTGTGCTAGGGAGTGTAAAAATTATAGTAAACGTGGAAGTTATATCGGACACCCCTCTAACACAGGGGCTAAACACGAGGTCGTGTGCAGAAAGGTAGCGGATATAACCCCTCCAAAGTTAGACCAAGCGTAGTGGGGAATGCATATAGAGGACTTGTCTTGGGATTTTGTTGATTGCATTTTCCACGGAGCTGCATGGGTCTCGAATCCATTCAAGTTCCTCAACCGTATTCTAGAACACTTTATTTCAATACCCTTGATAGATTTCGGGCTTGATACCCAGCTCATTGCGGTCCACTTGACTATCGACTGTACCCACCTGGTGATTGTTTGCGCACTGGAAACCTAGTTTCCTTTATTTTAGTGACTTACACATGTGACTGCAGGGGTATACCGTGTTACCTAGGACATACATCAAGCCACTCTTTGCAGAGTATACCCAGAGGGTGCTTCTATATTCAAGTTGCACTTGCACCGGTACGTTTCTCTAGTGTTGGTTGGTGTAACTGTTATTCCAACCAGCTAGTGGTTTGATTGCTTTAACTCATAGGATCTATTTCTAGTGTGTGTTGGTTTTCAACATTAGTAAAATCCCAAGTGTGTCATTGATCTTCTCACAAAGTGGAAGATCAAGAGATCTGTCAGTCATGAAGGCTTCAAGGCCTGACACCGGTTGAATTGGAGTGACCCCCTCCACCACGAAGGCGAATAATTGAACAACAAGGGCCATTTGAGGTGATAGAGCCACAGGAAACTGTACCCGATCCATCCCTGAGAGAAGAACTCTTACATCTGGAGGAGCCTACAATTTCTGACCTTGGAGTGGAATCTCTCAAAAATTATAACCCTCTGATCACTGACTTATCGGTGCAAGTTTTGATGCAAGGTGTCCCCTCAAAAATAACTCATCATGAATGCCATATAGTTTTACAAGTAGCGATGGAAGAAAACGATGCTACTTCATCAGGGAGTCCTCACACTCCCTCTACCGCTGCCACTACAAGGGGCATTCTACCTCCTAACCCACCTTCACCAGTCCATACCACCATGGTATTGACCTTCTCTACTTCGGGCAGTGGTTTGATTCCATCTATGGCTGTGATCACCGCTCCGTTCACCCAGAGTGCAACATGTCCTCTGTTTTCATACGAGATGTCTAGCTTTGATACAAACTATGTCTTGTCCTAATCCACCCTACAGACCTTGGGTATGGGGGAAGGGATCTCTGATGCTCCTTTGCAAGGGTCCATGGTGGATACCTCAGCCCCTATAACACTTTCCCTTACGATGGGGGTCATATACCTTTGTTTTCCCCCTCGCTAGGCGGTACTCCTCAGCAACCTACCTAGTCGAACATGAACTACATCTTGTTCAGAGAAGGTAGTCAAGGACTTTCTTCCAACACCACACTAGTGGGTACTTTTCCATTCTCTTTGTTCGGCGCATTTGGTAACAACGCATTCTCATCAATTGTCATCTCAGCTGGGGGAAAACCTAGTTTTGGATCACAAAATCTGGTGCAGGGTATTATTCCTGCACAGGGGGAAAACACCAGTCAATGACCCTGGAATCCATGGCAGGGATCGATCCCCTCATCAGGGATGTCGAATGGGGGAAACCCCTTCCATGGCCAATGGAACCTTGGGCAAGGCTCAGTACCTATGCCCGTCGAATCAACAGGGGGCAACCCTTTCCAGAACCTTTGGAATGTAATGTTGGGAGAAATCCCTTCTCATCCCTCAAAGTCCAATTATGGGATTCAGTCGATGACGTCTCAACAAGAAAAGTATCTGTACGTTGGCCACAACCATGGTTTTTACCATAACCCTAGTCAAGAACCTAACTTTTCCTGACAACCTGGTGCCAGCCAAATTTCAGGATCCTTTCCTCCTGTACATACTCAACAGCCCAAGCTACCTTGTTTGGAAATGTTGCAATTTCCAGACTTGTCAATATTGTTAAACGACCTAATCTGTCACGATCCGCGTTGGCCTCCTATGTCAACCAAGTTGCCTTCGGAAATTCCAAAGTTCAAAGGTAAGCCTAACAAAGATCTAGGCGATTATGTGACCACCTTTCACCTATGGTTCTCATCCAACTCGTTGAGAGACGAATCCATCTAGTTGCATTTGTTTCAACGCACTCTTATCGAGAGTGTCGCGAAATGGTACATCGAGATCGACCGCTAAAGATACTCTACTTTTGGCTAATTGGCAATGGTTTTTATAAACCATTTTCAATTACCTGTGAGATACAATGTCGACACTCAATTTCTAGGCAACTTTGAGCAAACAAAGGCTGACCATATCTCAGATCACATCTAGGAATGGTGGCATCAGATGATTTTGATAAAAGTATCAGTCCCACCGGCTCTCCTACTAGAGTGGTTCATTAAGTCTTTGGTACCTCAGTTATCCAAAGACGTTGCAACATCAGGAGTGTTTTTTGAGGAAGAGGCAATATTGAGAGCTCAACAACTTGAACTAATATACTCTCAGTCTGGTTTAATTTATGAATTTTTGCTAGATGCTCCACATTCTATCCTTGATATGACTAGACAGAAGTCTGGACCACATGTAGATGGTATCGTTGGTTCAGCACAAGCGAATCCTGCTTATCAGTTGTCAAATAAATTTCAACAGTTTTCGATACAGTAGACAACGTCCAGCCAAACCACTGGTTCGGCTACTTCCCCTATTAAAACGTCGGATGTACACAGTGTGAAATCGAAAAACTTGAATTCCAACCAATAGGTTGATGAAAATAAGAAACAATGAAAGAAGGGTAAGGGGGATAAGAAACCCACCAATAATGCTGGCGGGGGAAATAATGAGAAACTAAATTTGAAGTATCCATGCACGGAAGACCATCCGACTAACCTATGCCCTCGGCTCGTGGAGGCCCAAAATTTACTGGCACGGCAACAACCTGTTGTGTTAACGAACCCATTTCCACATGGGAAACATTTAACTGAATCCTCTGCGAACGTAGATGGGGGCAGTCAGGGACCCCCTTCATCGTCTAGTAATCCCTCGACCTTGAATGTTTATATTTTGAAAGGTGATGCACATATAGTGACTAGGACACACATTACAAAATGCCAAACACTTCTGAGAAGGGTAAAGAAGTCGAAAAACCATTTGTTCCTCTGTAGATTGAGAAGACGTTGGGAGAAACAATGGCATGCATCCTGAAAGGGGAATTCAAGAAAGCTTCCCACAATCCAAACATGAGGTCCACCTATAACTACTCTGTGGTGGAAGATTTGTCACAAACCCCTTGCACAATGTGTGCTTTGGAGGTCCTCCAGAGCTTCCTTTTGTAGAGAAAGGCTTTGTTAGTTTCCTTAGGATCTGTTGAGACTTGTAATTAGGGAATGATCATGCTTGATAAGATCGACTTGAAACCTCATCTCCCATACCATGTCACATTTTAGATAGTAGTGGCTTACACCACGAAATATTTTACTCGGAACATTTTCCGCATAGTGGTTGATGAGGGTGCCTCGACATGTGTGATGTCGTTGGCATGTTCGAAGGCCATTGACCAGCCCGTTTTGTCTCTGTCACCTACTCGTATCACTGCTTTTGATGGTCATTCGCTCAAAACACATGGAATCATTCCTTATTTCGTCATGCAGTTAGGAGGAAAGACCGTGTGCGTCGAAGTTGAAGTGGTTGATGTGCCTCTCGACTACAATCTCTTGTTAGGAAGGAGTTGGGCCTATGCTATGCATGCAGTGGTCACCACAGTTTTTTGGGTCTTGTTCTTTCCACACGAGGGCTAGATCATTTCCATTGATCATATGTCTTTCTCTCATCCTGACCCTTCATCTAGGGCATCCACGATCCTGATGATTGATAATCCATAGCCTGATGTCTTCAATATAGGGGTTGTTTTGTGCCCACCTTTGATGGGTAATTTTTATTACCCGCCTCCGTTCGGCGATGTCAAGTTCATATCAAATGTCCCTGACCAGCCTAAGGCTAAAATATTTAAGTGTTGTCATTCCATACTTAACGATTCATGGAATCTTCCTTCCCCATCGACCACAATGGAAGGGACAAGGCATCATGACATGGCCATGCCTTTGTCTGCAAAAGAGGTTGCATACTCTATAGTCCAGCAAGCTTCCACCAACCCCGATCCGACTCCCACACAAGAGTTAGATCCAGTTTTTGAGCCTACCTGGGCTCAAGGATTTCTTCCCACTATCGATTCCTTAGACTTGGTCTTTCCCTCTGATGAGGCCATTATAGAGGCATTGAATAGTCCAGAAAAACCCTGGGATAATCTCCACCACAGATCTTATTTTCTCCTGGAGTTAGGAAGAATTGAGGTCGGTAAATTTGTATTGATTATGACTGCAGATAGGTCTTTTCTTATCAATCCTTTGGCTACGAATGTAGTTTATGACGAAGGTAATATGGAAACCATCGCTAAAATGATACCTATCGATATCTCCAGAACCCCCAACGTCGTGGAGAATGTCTTCGTTGGAGCGGATTTCTACCCCGAGGAGATTTGAATCTATACTGATTTATTTAAAGAATTTCCCAATGTTTTTGCCTGGTCTTATGAGGAAATTCTAGGCATTGATCCAAGAATCGTCGAACATGAAATAACGACTTACCCTGACACCAAGTCGGTCCGACATAAGATTCATCTGGTTAATCCTCAGAAAGAAGTAGCTATTAAGGCTGAAGTAGAGAAACTACTCAAAGCTGGTTTCTTCAACCCCATCCAATTGACTCAATGGGTGTCAAATCCCATTCTGGTCAACAAAAAACAGGGAATGATTCACATATGTACGAAATTCTGTGATTTGAATAAGGCATGTCCAAAGGATAATTTCCCCACCCCATTCATTCACCAGATCATCGATGAGTGTGCAGGCTGTGAGGTATTTTATTTCATGGATGGTTTTTCGGGATATAATTAGATTCATTTTAAGCCCGAAGACCAGTATCAAACAACCTTTATCTATCCATGGGGTCCATTTTTTTATTGGAAGATGCCTTTTGGCCTGAAGAATGTTGGAGACACATTTTAGAGGGTCATGTATTTTTCTTTCCACAATCTCAAAAACATAGTCGAGGCTTATCTCGATGATTTAGCATCACGATCTCGTAAGAGAGATGATCATCCCATGCACCTCCGACTTATCTTTGAACGATGTCACTACTATAAGATTCACCTAAATCCTAACAAATGCATTTTTTGCATGATGTTAGGTCGTATTTTAGTTTTTATAGTTTCGACAACAGGGATCATGGTCGATCCTCTAAAGGTTGAGGTGATATTTCAACTACCTCCCCCATGCAAAGTCCCTCCGCTTCATATTTTACAGGGAAAAGCCAATTTTCTTCGGCGTTTTATCGCAAACTATGCCGAGATCACTAAAGGGTTTATGCATTTACTGAAGGACATCCCTTTACATTGGGACGAAGACGCTCAACACTCATTCAAAGCATTGAAATGTGCCCTCACGTCTTCCCCTCTACTTCAGCCACCCAATTATAATAAATATTTATTATTGTATTTGGCCACGATAGAGTCGACCATCAATATGGTCTTGGTTCAAGAAGACAATCTACTTGAAGAACATGTGATTTATTACATGAGTTGAGGCCTGATTGGACCAAAACCCAACTACTCCCACGTTGAGAAGATTGCATTGGTAGTCGTACATGATGTCCATCGGTTCCATCATTATATCATGTTCCGCAAGACCACAGTCATTGTCGTTGTGAATCCATTCCAATACGTGTTGACACAACATGTAATCGGTGGAAAGATCAGTATATGGATTGTTACCCTCCAGGAATTTGACTTGGATTTCATCTCTGTGAAATCTAATAAGTCATTGGTCTTTGCAGAACTTATCTCGGAACTTCCGGTCAAGTCAGGTGATGTTACGCCTGAAGAATCACCGATTAAAGGAGATATTTTTATTATTTCATCATCGGAACCCTAGTATGGAGATATAATAGTATATATACAGACTTTTAAGTACCCCACCTTTGCTTCTTGTGATGAGTATTGACATATACACCATCAGGAAAAAAACTATCTCATACTAGAGGACACTTTGTATCGTCGAGGTGTATATTGCATCCTTCATCGGTGTCTCACTCATGAAGAAGAGGAGCTCGTTCTTAACGAATTCCACACCAGAGCATGTGGTGTTCATTTTTCTGGGTTGGAAACAATCCAAAAGATTCTACGAGCCGGTTAATTTTGGTAGACGTTAATCAAGAATTGCATTGAATAGGTCAAGAAGTGTCACCCGTATCAGATCTTCTCTTGGAATATGAGGGCACACCCCGCTCCTATGTTTTCTGTCATTAAAGTTGGCCCCTTCACTAAGTGGGGGATTTATTATACTTCATGCCACCCCCCTTCATCTAGGGGGAACCGTTATATCATCGTAGAAGTATACTACTTCACGAAGTCGGTCAAAGCTATGCCAATGTTCAAAGATGACGGCAAGACAACAACTCTCTTTTTTTTCAATCAGATAATAGCAAGGTTCAGCATCCCAAGGGAGATTTTCACTGACCATGGCAGTCACTTTCAGAAAAAAATAATGTCTGAGTTAACATCAAATCATGGGTTGAGGAAAGATCATTCATTTTCGTACTACCCACAAGCGAATGGTCAGGTGGAAGCTGTGAATAAGTCTCTCAAGACTATTCCGCAGTAAACGATCAATTCAGCCAAGTCAAATTAGCATTTTATGTTGTACTCGGCATTGTGGCCCTACTGAACGTCTATAAATACTACAACCAATTTCTCACCTTTTCAACTCGTTTACAGGCTAGAAGCAGTCTTGCCAATAGAGTGCTAGATCCCATCTCTAAAGTTGGCAGTACAGTTATTTCCAGAGACTTCACCTCTTGAGGAACGCTTATTATATCTCGAGCATCTCAATGAGAAACGTCATGACATAGCCTTGGCTAATTAGGCTCACAAGCAAAAAGTCAAGTGCCAATATGATCGGTCCGTTCGTCCTCGGATTTTCTCCGAACGTGACCTTGTCCTAGTATACGACCAAGATAAAGATACCCTAGGGGCAGGCAAGTTCAAACCCATGTGGTTCATACCTTTCATCGTGAATGAAGTATTAAAGAAGGGTGCTTATTTTCTAGTTGAATTTGAAGGGAAATCTTTGGCGGAGCCTAGAAATGGGATCTACCTCAAGAAGTATTACTCATAGGTGGGTCACCTTGGATGACTTCTTGTACATATGTATAGTTCTTATACAGTTTAGTTTTTTTTATTTTTGTTTTATGGACATGTAGCTTTTGATAACATATTTTTCACTGTGGTAGATGTCAAGTGAATCATAGGTGTTCATTGGGTTCGCAGATGATGCTAGCCGACACACTCAGAGGCTTTCTACCACAACTTGGGTGATCTTCACACCTCAAGGCCAGTTTCTATATTCTTGAGGTATCTATTTAGATGATGCCACAAACAATGTTTCCAAATACAACATAGTAATAGAGTTTCTTCGTGACGCCTTGTTTCATGGTATCTCTCATCTCTGGGTCTATTTAGATGCACAACTGGTTGTGTCCTAGTTAAATGGGGTTTATTGCATTTATGATACTACTTTACACCGACAATTTCTTAAGGTACATCTCTTATAATGAATCTTTGATTACGTTACGTATATCCATGTTCCTAGGAGATTGAATCAAATCACAGATACTCAAGCTAATCATGTATTAGATTGGCATATTGCACACACATAAGAAAAATCACACACATACACATGTAAATACATTTGTAAATAAATGTAACCCATAAGACATAAAATATGTAAATACGCATATATATATCAAAAGTTTCAGAGTACATAGGTGGGCACAAGCGCCTAAATAATATGTCTAGTATACATCGTAGGGCTTATTCCCTCAAATATATAAAAAACGTGCTATCGACACGTAAGTGGTCCATCCTAAGCTAAGGGAGGGGCTTGTTGGCCCTTCCATAGTGAACCACGACATTTTCCAAATGCTGGAAGAGTTGGACCCAGGTCCGAGGCACCCCGACTACTTAAGGTTGCATCGATGGTGGGAGATCCTCGATATCTTCCATAGGGACTGCACAAGTGAGCCCGGTGAGGTTCTTCTCCACCTATCTCAAAACTCTCTCAGCCTCTCTGGCTAGAGGTCCCCCTGCCACTGTTGTTGTTGCTGGTCTGGTGGTTGTGTATGGTACTGCCTCTGGTCGAGGATGCCTTCTAGTCCTCAAAAAGTATGCTGGATGCACTGGTCCCACATTTGTACATAAGCAAATACATAGTTGTCAGATACTATGATTCCCATAAAAATTATATATATAAAAAGAAACAAAAAATTAAATAATATTAAAAACAAACGTCCCTATATCTCCTCGCTTTGCTCCGGGAGGAATGGGCATGTACAAGTCCCTAGAAAATTTGATCCCAGCATAGGGGTAGTCCTCTATCACCGGAATATGCCATGCCCACAAGTCAAAAAAGGTATCGTCGAAGGCCTCTATGGTCCTTCCCCCCACCTTTCGCGGTAGCAATGCTACCCATCTACACACTATTGGGAGTGAGGCCTCATGCCCTCGCACTGTCTCTCATGAACTGATACTGGATACTCTCGAAGAATAAGAATGAGCACAGAATAGTCCCAAATCCAAAGTTCTTGTTGTTCTGCCCACGACACTCGGTGGGTTATCTCTTCATGCAGTCTAGAATGACCGTGCTCTAGTTGAATATCTGTGCATTCAAGCATTGCACTGCACAATGCATATGCGCTTGGGAGGCCTAATGTATGGTCGTAGATCCAATGATCAACCCAATAAGTAGAATGATCACTTTCAATGATAGGTTGGTGATCTTATTTATTGGCACCTGAGAACCTAATTTCTCAATGTCGGCCTCGCAATGTAATATGATAAACTAGACAATGTTATGAGGCCTAGGGGGAAAAGCTCGTAACATTATGATACACTTCACTTTTGGTTTGGAGAACATTTTGGGAGATGGGTCACTTTTTAAAGATTCTTTGGTAAAGTCGTTTTTCCAACTTTTTGCATTTAAGTTAGGATTCCACCTCCACTTTTTTCATCTCATTGTTTTTTCCGCTTTGCCATAGGATCGATCCCACCGAATTGCGACATAGAACCATCATTGCATTTTTAGAAGTGTTGTAATTTAGTGGTAGAGGCTACCTCTACATGGATGCTCTAGGTAGATCCTGGTTGCATTTTGGTGTTCATGTTGTTGTTAATGACTTTAGGCTTGGGATTCCTTTTAGTCTTGTCCTGATTACGAGTTTGAGCCTCATATGTCTGATATGTCATCACTCTTGACCTCACCCTCAGGACTCCCAAAAAATGAGTCTTCTTTTAAGCCCTTTTCAGACTCTATAAACATGAAAATATTGTTGAGAGATCTTGTTGTCCTTCACGCTTTCCAAACTAAAATTTGAAGGCACGAATGTTTGGTGGTATTTTACCCTTTTTTCGGTCTAGATGGTCAATTTTACGAACAAAGGTATGCTCTAGGAACTTCGGTTTGCTAGAAGAGTATTCTCAGGTATACGTTTAACCCTTTTTCGGGCCCGAGGGACTAAATTTACGAAAAAGGAACCCCCACAGGGTCCATAGTTAAGATCTTTTCAAACTCCCTAAAATTGAAAAGATAGCCGAGTGACCTTGTTCCTTCACATTCATTAAATTGGTCCAGAAGAACATTCTATATGGAGTCCATAGTTAATCTCTTTTCAGACACCTTAAAATTGAAAATATCCCCGAGTGACCTTGTTCTTTCACACTCATTAATTGGTTCATAAAAACATCTACTGACAGGAGTTTACCTCTTTTTCAAACCTGTAGATTAAGAAGGAAAAAGGTACACCTCGGGAGATTCATCTCACTGGGAGAGTTCCACTCAGCAAATTTTACTTTTTCAGGCTATGGAGACTAAATATAGAAAATGGCAGTGAGCCCATAGTTAAGCTCTTTTCAGACTCCTTAAAATTGAAAATATTTTCGAGTGATCTTGTCTTTGTCACACTCATTAAAATGGTTTTTGAATAGACGTATTTTTGGTGCTAGTTTACTCCTTTTTTGAACCGACTAGACTACCTGCGAAAAAGGTACCCCAGTGGAGTCTTCTTTTGCGTTTTTTCAGACTCTCTAAAAATGAAAAACCACCAACATTATCTTCTATGGGCTCATTTAAAATTCCATGGAAGGACGTTATCATTGTGTCTTATTAATCAAATTTGCATATCTACGTCTTTGACCTAATGCAAGCTCCATGTTGCTCTCAATTGAACCTTTAAAGCATGCCTTATACACAACCCTTGTAGCACTTTTCCTTTGAATCTTGACACCTTGACCCATGGAGGAATTTTCCCAAGTGTCCTTTCCCTACACATGTCTCCTTTCTCTGAGAATTAGTGTGTTCCTTGCACTTGGAACTAGTATGCTTGCGACACTCATTCCTCCTTTGTAATGTATCATTCTTTTATTCTTTTTCAAGATTTCCAAAATTATTGAAAAAGACAAAAAAATCAAATATACCCCAAAACGAGGATGGGAAAAGTATTTTCTTTTTATGGCAGCATAATGAGTCTCCCTTGGACAAAGCACATCCTTTCATTTGTTCTTCAAGCTCTAGGATTTAATATGACCTTAGGAATTTGTTCTCGCTACATAGAGTTGTGTCCTCCTTCGTTTGGTCATTCTTCCAAACACATGGAGAGTTTGCGTTGCCTCCTACATCGTGAAATTATGTCAATGTCATGCTTCCTGAGTCTAATCATTAGTCATGCTATTTTTCAAGGTAAGTTTTACCCAAGTTGAGTCAGCCTCTCTATAGTTTGTCTCTTGCCCTCATGCCCAACCATCCCGAAAGTCCAATCATGTCTTTGTTCGAAATCACTGAAGTTCTCTACCTGATCATCGAGATCCTCTTGTTTGTTCCCCAATGAGTCGTTGAAGACCTCTCGGTAGTGAATTCATACACTCACATTACACTCCTACCCAAGTTTTGAAGATCTTGAAGTTGTTGCACGAGCCCTGAAGGCCTCATTTCCATCCATCAGGCATCATTGGCTTCTTGAAGATGGATACTATACATGTATATATTTGACTTTGAGATGTATATCCGTTGTTTATTGCTCCCGAATACAATTTATATAGTTATATGACATGGATCTGTAGTGTATTTGATTGGAATCCATGATTTATTTCATCCCGAGCATGGGTATGCCCGCCTCGGTGAGACAATTATTATTTTTGCAGATGGAACCTCCCAAACTCTGGCCTTGGGCTCACTCTCTTCATACGTTGGTGAAGATTTGTAATGTATTTTGGCCATCAGATGCTCTTTTGACCTCACACATTAGGGGGAATATTTTATAACCCTAAATTGCACCATACATGCATACCTGGCATTAGGCTATATTACTTGTTATTTTTGCCAAGCCATCATTGAGAAACTCTTCTTAAAAAACACATTTTTGAAGATGTACGCACCTTGCACCATTACTACCCGTGTACACACGCTTTCTGCACCACTACAGCTCATGTATGTATGCTAGTTGCACCATTACAGCCCGCGTATACTCACAAAAGTTGAAAAAATTAAAAAATTGCAAGGAATTTGTTGAGATTACGGGCTATTGGGAAGTTTTCCAATTGTCCCACTGCCTATAGTCCGTCACCCAACCGAATAAACATCATTTTTGTCATATAAAATGAGGTGTTGGGGTCTCATTCCAAAGCTATTTATAAGAACAGTGAAACTCTTCCCATTTCACTTTCCCCCCTTGCCCCAAGAATTTGCAGCCACATTGTGAGTTTTGAGCCACAATTCCCTATGCTTGCATTTTTCCTCATTCATAAGCCTATGCCATTTCCCTAGAGATAATTATGAGAGGAGAAAGATACGTGGAAGTAGTTGGATCTTGGTGAAGAGGAGCTTGGGCCAGGTTCGAGGAGCAGTCGTCGATCTCATTTGTAAGTGACTTTGTGAGATTAATATAAAGAAGTACTTTTTCTATCCTGCCACATGATGTGTTCAATATTTATGTTTGATTTACATTTTATTATGAAATTTAACCCACTAATTCATATATAAGATGCATGTTTCTATTTTCTTGTTTGTCTTTTGGTGAATGCAGGTCGGCCTTGGGAGGAGATTTGTAGTCGAGGAAAAACTGAACGCAAAACGATCAACATTGGATGCAGAGTTTAAGGTAGAGTTACTAGATCCTTATACTTTTTATTTTATGCATGAATGTGGGGTATTGTCGGGGTAGTTGTTAAAAGTAGGAGACTTTAGATGGTTAGCTCCACTTGCACATTGAACTCTAGTGTAGTACATAGGGGGGTTTTCCCACTATATCAAAGTGGACGAGAAACTTCAGAAATATCAAGACAACATGAAATCCCTGTTCGATAAAAAAGATAAATATAGAGAGTTCCTCCCTGGTGATCTGGTGTTAAAATGGGATGATAGGAAGGAAGACACTGGAAAGAACGACAAGTTTGATCACATCTGGTTTGGACCTTTTAATATCATTGATTCAGAGGGAAATAATTCATTTCTATTAGAAAACCTTGACGGGAAAATACTTAAAGCCCCTATCAACGGGCACTTCCTGAAACACTTCATGAAGTAATCATATTCCAAACTCTCATTGTACA
Organism: Picea glauca; assembly: GCA_000966675.3. Taxonomy (NCBI): domain Eukaryota; kingdom Viridiplantae; phylum Streptophyta; class Pinopsida; order Pinales; family Pinaceae; genus Picea; species Picea glauca. The sequence goes on along the minus strand of JZKD02S0501964.1, from coordinate 6,849 downwards.
TACCGGTTTGATTTTCATATTTTGTTTGTAATTCTTCGTTTCTTCGGTAAGTTTTCACTTTTACTATAAATAAAACCAGGTTTGTTGATTTCATATAAACAAAAATATATAAGCAGGTAACGTATAGAATTCTGGTCTGCAGAAGTTCCTGACATTTCTCACATTTATTTTTAGGCAGGATACTTGTTGATAATCGAGAGATAGGATGTATCATAAATCAACACTCACTTTTTCATAACATGGGATTTCTCTCAAAACAGGTGACAAATAAATGGTTTACTTGGTTGAAAATATAAAGAAAATATGAGGTATGAGCTTCTGCCCTAATGACTCAAGTTAAATTTTCAAGGGGATATCACTGATTATGAAAGAAGTCTCATATGTGTAGATATTGTCACCTAATCTACAAGCAAAGAAATGTAAAATTACAGCTTAATCCTAAAAAAATTCTCTAAGTAAAATTAAAAGAAAAAAAAAATGAAATATAATTTATTAAAAAGAAAATAAGAATAAAAGAAGCTCGCAAATGAGGAAGTAGGTCTGAATAGGTAAGATCCCTTCCAAACCTTTAACTCTTCAGTCTTTTCCCATCCATCTATTTTGAAATATTTAATTATGTTTTGACTTGTGCATCTTAATTCTAAAATCTCCACAGAAATACAGGGTTTGCCTTGACTCGGGAAGCCTAAAAGACTAGATCTTCAAAAGGAGAGTAAGGGAAATTTTTGCGAGTCCTCTGATTGTAACTGAGAGAAAGTGTGTCTAGGATAATCCTATCTACTTTAGCCCTTCTATTATATTTTAAATTGATTTGTCTAGCTCAAGGAAAGTCCCTAGAAATTAAAATCTCCCTGTGATAACTTCCCTGTAGGCGAAGGTGTTTTGAAGGTCAAGGGAGGATTAGCCCAGAGTAAATAAAAGTGAGTTGGCAGACCTTAGCTTCTAAATTATAAATAGATATCATCCCGTGTATGATATATACAAATTGATTGCCCCCACCTCAAAAATATTAAAAAAATAAGACAGATGGTGAATGGAAATTCATAATCGGATTGCCCCCATCTAGTCCAAGACAGACGGTGAAAGGAAATTTGAAATTCGATTTCCCCCATTTTTTCCAAAAGAGATGATGAAAGGAAATTCATTTAAATGATTGTCCTCATCTCAGCAAAGTGCAAATTGAAGTGGTGAAAGGAAATTCAATGTGAAATGTAGATAACTTCACCAGGGTATTGAACAGTCTCACTGGAAGTGAAGAAATGTCTATGATATCTGCAAGGTTGTTATACATGTATATAATGTGCTCTGGTAGCTAGTTCTCTTTTCGAGAAAGATTTACACTCTAAGTTGACAAGGGATCTCCTAATTAAAATTGCTAAAATTTACTTTACCTTGATGTGAAAAAAATCAACCAGAGTCTGATAGATTGATTAAAGTTATCTTAATTATCTTAAATAGACCCGAAATCAATTTCACAAAAAAAAAAGTGATAGACAGCCTAAACTTGAGTTTGGTGATTGATCAAGTTTTCAAAATCTTTCTGAGATAAGGATGAAGTCTAATATCTTTTTGTATGTTTTCTCAAAGGTGTTTCATAGAAATGAAATAATGACTCCATTTACTCAATAAAGGCACTTGGTCTACTATTCTTCGATGTTTCACAGGGAGACGTGATCCCTATATGGAGCCCATGTTGGAACATATATATATTTCTAAACTTTGGACTTTAAATGGATTTTATTCCCTTTAAAATAAAAATAACGCGCACTTGATTCTCAACGTCGATGACCTTTTCCATCTAATCAAATGATCCTAATACCTTAGAAACTATGGAGCTGCCTACTCGTTAAAAATAAAATAAAATCACTAAAGAGTACTTCACGATTTTGGATTTTGGAGTTTCGCGCTTCAGATGTGTCAACATGCCTGACCTTCAAAGTCTCGATACGTGAAATCCCAAAATATCTTAAGCGTTAAGCCGTGTTAATTAAGGATTAAAAACGATTAACGATTGATTAATCACATCACAATTTCACATTTCGAGGATCTTGCCTCGAGTGACTTTCAATATCCCGAGATCCGAAACTCCGAAATATTCGAGGTTAAACATGATTATTTAAAAGGGTTAAACATGATTAAAATTAATTAATCACAACGCAATTTTGTGTTTCAGAAATCATATCTTGAACTATTATAGGATATCCCGAGATTCAAAATTTCGAAATTTACTTAAAGATAAGTGAAATTAACTAATGCATTAATGACGATTATCTCATGATTAATCTTTCACTGAATCATAACTCAGATAATTTCAAATTTCATCTATGATTTTACCAGTCATGAACCACCAGACATTAATGGCATTAATAATCGATCTACGACAATCATTTTGAATAAGATCTTGGAACACCGCATAAATATTTTCATTAAGGAAAGTAAATACATTGTCAGTGAAGGTATGCATAAATCGATACTCTTAAGGTGAAAAAGATATTGAAGTTTGAACTCTATTTTTGTTTTCACAAAACAACAAGCTTAGCGAGATAATAAGTTTGTGCATTTTCTATGTCAGGTAACACAGTGTTGGGTTTTCTACTATCATGGCTCCGCAAAAAATGGTTAAAGGGACTGGTGAGATCTCAAGCCAAAACATAGATGTCCTCTCAGACACATCTCCTAGAGCTGTTGAGACCATAAAAACCTGGAAACAGATATGCGAGACCCTACAATATGAACTGGACAATTGTCCAAAAGAGTCAGATAATGAGGAGATTGAAACTCAAGGAATGAAGCTCAAATACATAGCTCAGTCAGAGCTACATAATATAGCCACATGACCAAGGCTCATGCCATATAATGACATGATAGATTGGGTCCTAGAGAGCATTGATGTCGCGACCAGGACCATCTACAATTCACAGAAAGTTGATGTTGGATCCTTCCGACTAGAACATGTACAGGTGATGTACAAATTTTCCCCAGCGTTCAAACACACTTATAATGTCGCTTTCTTAAATAAATTTGATGAAGAAGAGTGCCCATAAAGGGTAAAGAATTATCCCGACTTGATCAAGGATTGGTGGGCTCACCCTGAGAAGTTCAGAGTAGACACACATGGCACATACACCACGACATCATTAGAATCTCATATGATGTATGTGGCCATGATGCTTTGTAGACTTTTCGGGAGGGAAAACTCTGCCCACTTCCTGTTAACATGGGTACCGATCATGCACAAAGTTGCATAGGGTTTCTAATTCAATTGGGCCAATATGCTATCAAATATTTTGGCCAAGGAAATCACTGAGTATCAAACATCGAAAGCCAAAGGACGACCTGGCATGTTTTACATTTCAGCATATCTTATGGATGTCATATGTTTTATGACACCTTTTCCTTTGATGGGCTAGAGTTGGACTCCGACCATTGCGGAACCAATACAACTTTATCATTCAAAGCTATGGGAATATAAAGTGAATGATTCCTTCTATGAAATCTGCAATTATGTGGTGGTGTCGATGCACATTGCCATATATGGGCGCCCACCTCCCAGGATTTTTGACAAAATAGTAACCAACTGGGGGGAAGATAGCAGATTGGTATATTAAAGAGAATTTCTCATATATCATCATTTTTGGTTGTTCGGTCCCTCTGCATGCCTTTCCCAAGTGTTTACCAGATCGATTGGTGTGCAGAGATGTAGCGTGCCAAAATGTGCTCGACGGAGTCAGTAAAGAACTAAAAGCCTTGCAGAAAAAGGTATGGCCCAACTTTCCCTTGCAGATTGGTATTTTTTCAGTATTTGATTTCGGCCATTTGAAAGTAGAGGCCGTGGCCCTGGAAGAAATCAAGCTTGTCAATATTGAATTCAAGAAATACGATCCTCAGAAGATTGTGGGAAATCACATGGCCTCTTGTAATTTGAAAAGATACGAGCATGAGGAGTCTCCACAGGATGATATATTCCAAGGAGAGAGATCCTATCAGGAAGTCTTGAGTCGAGTCCAAACTCTGGTTCCAAAACAATTGGTTAAATTCCATAATTTCCAAAGGCATAGGAGAAATAGCCTTCCAGAAGTCCTGCAGGGAGAAAACCAAACACCCCCAACTACATAGGAAATTGAGATTCAGATTTTAGAAATAGGGAGCTCCAGTGGACAGGATGCTCAGGAAAAGTTGGGGAAAACTGAGGTTTTAACTCAAAAGGGGGACACCACATTGCCAAATCCACTGAGTGATCAAGCTAAAGCTCAGATTGAGGCCTTGATAAAAAAGGGAGAATAAAAGCCAATGTCCACACTAGGAAAATCAGTTGCTGACACAATTAGGAAACAACCATCCACCAAGATAGGCAGACCTATCCAGTCTATCACGCCTTTATAGTTCAACAGAGGGAACCCAAGTGTTGAATTGGTGTCCATAAAGGATCTTACGCCTATTTCGGCTGAAGAGATGTCTCCTTCTGATTTCTTCTTCAACAAGAAAAGGAGGGTTGTGGTAAAAAGAGAAACGCACCTAAAGGAGGGTGAAATTGTCAACAGACACAGGCTGCTACTTAATGGAAATTCCTTGAATGAAGTAGACTTCGCTACGGATGTGGCAGGCTCGCTGGGAGCTTTCGCAACAACAAACCAGTATTTCGTTGGGAACCTAAAAGAGCAATTGAAGAAGAAATATCTGCTAATATGTCAATTACAAAATCAAGACTATGGAGTAGAATGTCAGGAGTTAGATAAATAAGGGTTTTGAGCAGAGTAGAGCCTGTGGAAGATAGGAAATTCAACAGCTCAAATCCAGTCTCGACGAAATGCATAAGAATGCACAGGCAAGTAGAGAATGGTCCAGTCAGCAAGGAGAGTTGGTAAAACGACTACAGGCCAAAATAAACCTAAATAAAAACACAGTTGTAGATATGGAAGTTTTCTAATCTCAGGCACTAGAGGTGCATGAAAAACTAGAATCAGCACAACAAAGCCTTTTCACTAAGGTGGAAGCTATCCAAAACCATTTTAGGGTGGTAGACCAATCCTTAAATAACATTTTCTTAAAGCAGAGAGAGGCCATCATTGCTCAAGCTACTTTCTAGGAGGCAGTTGTGTCATCATCAAGAGAAGAAGTCACCATGGTCTCTAGATTGTCTCTTTCCGAGCAAACTAGAGGCGATATAATATTGAAGACCTGGGAGGCTAACATAGTCGAAAGTAAAAGATTAGCTAAGGAAGTGAAGAAAGATTGTGAAGAAGCATTTCATTCACTTGACAAAGGGTCATTAGGCCTCGACAAAGATAATGTCTCTGAGGTCCTGGGGCAAGTCAATATAGTGAAGCATCAACTTAATGTCATGACAAACATAGAAGAGGCTCGGGATGAAATATTACAATTAAAACATATTGATATTACTTAGATAAATAGGTGGCTAGTCGATCCTAGTCTGCAAATACAGTCTACATATTCAGAAAACAGGAGAATGGAAGAGAGGTTTCCTCACTTAGAGAAGAAGTTGTATACTTTTGAGGCAAATGACACAACTGAGCCTTCCATATTGGTGGTGCAGTTCATAGGCAAATGTGTGCAATATGTCAAGCAGGGGAAAGCCAACATATCCGGGAGAAAATGAGATGATGTGGGCATACCATGTACTCAGACCATGATTAGTGAACAATTGTTTCTGAGATGGAAAACAAAAAGGAGAAACATCTCTGTCAGCATGGCGAAGAGACAGGGAAGATGCAAGTGAAGCATTTCAAATTTCAAATATTGTAATATTTTTTGTTTCATGAATAAGAAGAATTCCAACCGCTTAGGGTTGAGAACATTTTTGTATAAATACATATTTCAAATACTTGACACAGGTTGTTGCTTGTCGTATTGTAACTAAGAAAGCTCATCCTTTTGTGAGTATTAATACAAGTGTAGACCAGGATTCCAAATTTTGTGCAGTTTGAGTTATGTGCTCTTCTTGTATTCCATATCTCTAGTTTTCTTTATGTTACTCTTTGATAAGTGAGTGGTTTCAATTTAGTACAACATCTACTGTAATCACATGTTATCGGTCATTTGATAAGAAAAAAAAATTCCTCTATATTTTCTATTAGTAAATACAAGACCTGCAAGATGCTTGGATCACTGTATCTTATATCCTTTCAAGGGTGCATTCTATATTTTCTTCTACTGTGAGCAAGGTAAGATTCATCTGTCATTGATACCTCATTGTTTTTAACAGTTTTGTATTTTTCTCTCACGTCACTTGATTTTATTACTCGACTCAGACGATGAAGCACGACCTTTGTCCTGTTCGGTTATTAATTTCATTTAAGGTTAATTCCCATATAATTAATGGAAGAAAAAGAACTTTTTAAAACATTCATTAAATTCTTGATGTCTTGACATTACTCTTTGAGCCTTAAGTGTAATCTCATCAACAACAGAAAGAAAGAGAGAGAGAAGAAGGAGCTCAAGCATTTGGTGACATCTCTTTCATTGCAAGTTGGTTGAAGACTGAATCACTAGAGAAATCATTTATCCTTGGTTTGATTCCTCATTACATGGGTGTTTAATCTCTCCCATGGGACATACACATTTGTACAGTGGAAACATGTGACTATAAGAGGTCATACACATCCCATTTGGGCATCTTACAATGTCTACAAACAAAGATTCCAATCAAATGATATCTTGGAAAGTCGTGGGAATTTACTAGAGCCACATACATGTTAGGACCATATATTGTACCCTTTTTGCCCATACTTTTTTGCCATGATTATACCCTTCATCACCTATATTTAGACTTATATTATCATTCCACTTGATCATTCCAAGGTACATAACGTCCTTTCTCATTACTACACG
>JZKD02S0501931.1:0-16931 GCA_000966675.3 Picea glauca | reverse complement strand
CATTCTTGTGTTTGAAATTCCTTATTACTTGATAGATTATATCTAAATTTTTAATGAGGTAATTTCTATGTTTTTTCTCTCATTCAAATCTATCTATTAAATATCCAATGAAATGACAATACATTTACCATGGTTGACCTTTTTTACTATAGTTGACATTGGTTGAACATGGTTTACCAAGGTTGAAAATAGTTGAGCATGGTTGATTTTGGTTAGCCATGCTTGACAATAGTTGAATTTTGTTTACTATGGTCAAATTGTTATGTTACTCAATGGTTATGTCGTATGGCAATGTTCATCAAAGGTCATGTTGCATTGTGACATTAAGAGTGTTGACCATGGTTGCATTAAAAGGTTGAATTCAACATTATATCACATTGTAACATTAACAGGGTGATAATAATAATTATTGTTGTTTTAGTTAATCAAGTTTATTTTTATGTGAACTTTGAATTATCTACATTCTTGTGTTTGAAATTATTTATTAGTTGATAGGTTATATATAAAATTTTAATGTGGTAATTTATATGGTTTCTTTTATCATTCAAAATCTATATATTAAATATTGCAATGCAATGTCAGTACTTGTTTTTTACATGTGGTTCACGACATCGAAGACTGGTACTCAATACATCCACGGAAACCCTGCCCCCCAAAAAAAAAAAAAATTGTGAGAGAACATGGGGAGGCCGAGCATTTTTGGAATATTGAGGGCTCAACAACAAGAGCATAATATAGACCCATTTAAGTGCATCACATGTCATTTACAAGGAATTGAACCTGGGTGGGAAGGGTAACAACCATTCCTCACAACCACCCAAGCTACATCTAAATGAAAATGTGGGAATTGAACTTGGGTGGGGGGGGAATACCCCTCGGTACAAAACACTCAAGCTAAACCCAATTGACAATGAAATGTCAATACATTTACCATGGTTGACAATTTTTTTCTATGGTTGACATTAGTTGAACACGATTTTCCATGGATGAATTTGTTGACCATGGTTGAGTTTGGTTAACCATGTTTGACGATATTTGACTTTGGGTTACTATGGTTGACCATGTTTGACTATAGACAACGATGGTTGTTCTTGGTTAATCTTGGTTGATCATGGTTAGCTATGGTTGACCATATCAAATATGCATGACCATGGTTGACTATGGTTGACTATGGTTATATCATATTGTGATATACATCTTTGTTGACTTATGTTGAATTGTTATGTTCCTAAATGGTTATGTTGCATTGTGACATTCCTAATCAACCTCTAAATTGGCTCATCTTTTTCATCTCATATAACCATTTACCACTCCCAAACTATGAGTTTCTCCCATTATTTTAGCCTAATGATTATTGAATTGACCCATTTTGTGACAATTGAAAAAATTGTTGATTAATTACTTGCAATGGTTACTTTCAGTGGTATTTTATGAGTTGATATAGGGACATGCTTGGTTTTTCCTTAATTTCGATAAGTAGGTATTAATGGTCTATTCACTTAAGAATGTTTTAAGGACATTTGGAAAATCCTATAGTTTTTCCACATGTCCATGTGTGTAAATGTTGGACATGATGAATTTTAAAGATGAGCATTAGCTCTATGAACAACAACTAATACACTATTTTCATCTCCATGTTCTGAGGTTCCATTTCCAAGCATACAAGTTTCACGAGGGGTTTTGCATCACTTTGAAGTTTCTAGAGGATTTCTACATCACATAGATTGAATTAGACACTCAAAACCCCACTTCGTCCATATGTTGGTTGATACATCAATTAATTATTCTAGGCATCATTGAAGATGTTTCCTTTTTTCCAACAACCAATTGTGTTTTTGAAGCCACGAATCAAAAGGGGAGAAATCTAATAAAACATGCCACAGATATAAGAACCCAACAATCAAGCAAGCAACAACCAATCAAGGAATCAACAAAGATACCATGAATTTAGTGTAGTCACATGGGGAAGAGATTAAAGGATGGCATTCATGGTTTTAATTGTTGGAAGGAGGATGTCTAAAAAAACCACATGTGCAATTTTGTTTTTCCATATATTTATGAGTTACAAATCCATTTTGATGGCTACAACTCAAGAGGAAAACATATTTTCCTATCGTTGTGGCTCAACAACCATATTTAATGTATTTTGGGAAAGTTGTTATAACCTACACAGCTTGTTGTGAATTTTATAGTCAATCGCACTTCAAATTTGATAGGAGATAGAAAGAATATTGGAACCATTCATGAATTTATCAAAATGTTGTAACCACTTTGTTGACGGGATATTTCCACCGTGACTTTGGGTCAAGTCACAGCAGATCGAGACCGGATTGAGAAGACAAAACTCTTCCCTCAAAAAAAAATATTAAAACTGAAAGATAACTACTTTTCTCTAGGAGAGAGTATGGAAATATAGAAGGATAAAGTGTGCACCTTGATCCCTTCATTCGATTTCGATCCTCGCTCCTAATTTTCAAAGCACTCTTGATCTCCATTGGAACAAGCCTGCAAAATAAAATCAATACAAATGTTGCAATGAGGTAGTTACATAATCAAGTAGGATATATATCATGTGTTATATCCAAAGCAAGTATGAAAAATGATAACATACAATATTGCAATGAACACAAAATTGGAGGGAAAGAGAACTCTTCTATTAACACCAAATATCAAATTTAGTTACAGCCTAACTCGCTTATGGCACTGTTTCGGAGCCAACTACCCAGGTTCCTCCACATATCCTTCAAGCATCAAATAAGCTATGAGACTCTTCCTTTGATATCCCAATAAGGATAAGGAGACACCTTATGACTATATAAGAAGGAAGAAACACTAGAAAAGGAGTTTCTGATTTGGGGGATGACACTTCAAGGATAAAAGGAATAGGGAAGCTTGCTAGATTTGGACAGCATAACCTTGCACCAAAAGGCTTATCTTCATCCTAGCCTTCAATGGTGCTTTTATATATTCCCCAAGGGGTTATGGAAGTTGGAATCTATTTTGTATGGGAATGGGGACGTTGGGAAACAATTCCAACCAAAAAACCCGCTTGAAAACTAGGAAATATTTTATTTTTCATTATTTTCAAGGGAATATGCAGGTGTTACACTAACAAGTCGTGAATTTATGCATTTTTCATCAAAGGAAATTGTGGATATGTGAAAAATACATGTTTTTTAGATGATTTGCATGAGGTGAGTTGGGAATTGTCTAGCAAGCCAAGGGAAAGGGTTAGGCCATGGAACAAATTCATAGGTGTGGCATTTTGTGCTATAAAATATGCCCCCTAATGTGTGAGGTCAAAAGGGAAAAATGATGGCCGAAATGCATATAAACTCTAAGAAGAAAGGATGCATTGAAGTAAATCCATGAAGGTCCTTGAACAACTAATCCAAGAATAAAAACCATCAACAAACATCAAGTAATAGTATTATCTTCCCAATTCGAGAATACCCATGCTCGGGAGTGATATAAGCATAGCCTTGAAATCAATTACACTATGGATCCATGGTAGATGTGAAATATAGCTACATTCCATGGCCACAAATAGTACACAGTAGATCCATGTGATATAAATGAAGTAGCAAGCATGGCCACAAAAAATACATAGTGGATCCATGTCAAAGTAGATCATAGGCACGAAGAGATACACAGTGGCGCTATGTCTCAAAATAAATAACAGAGGATATTTGGGACCAAATGGAAAGGACAAGTTGATCCTCTACAAGTACCAATGTCCATCGAGTGGCACCATATGGGTCAGGAAGGAGCATAAAATACATGATGCTCATACTTTACCCGAGATCTTCACAACGATACATCGTGGTACATGTCTACACTATGTAAATACATGAGTTGAAGTTGAACATAATGAGACATCGTTTGATTTTTGGTCATTGATGTATATTGTTAATGAACTCGAGACAACCCACCAATGATGATAATGGGTGTCAAGATATCAAGGTACAATCTAACAAGTGTGAATAAATGAGTTGATTTCAAACAGCTAGTAGAATATATTAATCAAGGGACATTGATGTATTCCCACTGTTAATAGTGAGGACACTTGCCACTAATTATTGCAAGCCCCAAGGTACCAAATATTACTCTACATCTCTATCCTAGAGAAATATGTCTTGAATTCGATGGGAAGAGATCCGCTAGAAGAAAGGCATTAAGGAATCCTTCATCATACAACATGAGAGGTGGTGGAAGGCTAAAGATTTGGAATAAATTGGATGAAGAGACAAATACTTGTGATGATGAGATTTACTTGAACAACTCGGGAAGGCTGACTTGCAAGGTCAGGAACTATCTCCAGAATGGTTGACTCGGGTTGAAACTTTCCCTTGAATAGAATCATGACATGTTATGTGACTTAGGTAGAATGGACTATAAATTGGGATACATTTGTGACAAAGGAGGCATCAACAAANCATTCTGTCATACTGAACTTCTTTAATATTTTCACTGTATATTTTCCTTGACTCAAGAAAATCTTATAGGTAATTTTTCATACTTCTTGTCCTAAGAAGTAGTGCATCATACTCAAATTCTTCATCTCGAATTTGAAATTCAAGGATTACTTGTAACAACAACTCTTTCTGAATAAGTCATCAGGATCAGGCTCTCATCACCAATACAGTAATGATATAGGTTTGGATCAGCAATACTCTTGTTGAAATCCAAAATTATCAAGAATCTATCTATCTGATATAGTTTCCAACTCATGGATGGAGGTACGGATGGAAGTGTATCAGGTTTAGTGGATCAAGTGTCTCATCATAGACAACTCCCTTTGTTTGTGAGAAACCTCTGGCTATAGATATCATTTTGTATTTCTTGACACTTTCATCAACTGCATGCTTGATCGTATAGATCCACCTAGAATTTACCATGGACTTCCCTTGATGATCCATGAATAATGTTTTATGCATCATTATTTTAAGATATATTGGTATTCTTCTGTTATGGCATCTTTCCATACCAATTCTCTTATTGCTTCTCTAAGACAAGGTGTCTGAGCATCAATGAAGTGGCTCATGACTGAAGGATAGCTCGAAAATCTCTTATGCTTTCTCGGAATGTGCCTTGAGAGGATTGTATGTTTCTCTACCTCTTGCAGAGTGAGTCTAGGTAGGAATTTACTGCAATATCCCTAAACATATAAACTGGAGAAACTAGATAACCTAGAGTAATGACTGTTGTTGGCACATGGACAGACCCAGGGTTCAACGCACCAACAAAACCCTAACTACTAGCCCTTTCAAAAACACCTACGAAGTAGATGAAGTCTCACCCGAGGTAGAGGTAGGGGTGGTTGCAGGACTCAAGTGTCTGCAACCTTATCTAGGACACAGATCTATGATTATAATACTTAACAAATCACTTTAGCATCAACAGTTCATCAGTATTCAACCAATAACTACTACGCAGATAGAACAGAGAATCGCATCATTCACTTAGATCTGTTGTATTTAAGCACTTTATCATAAACAGGAAGGTTACATCTATCATATCAAGAACTAAGCACCATCATATGGGTCAGATCTAACATTCTTACACATCATTAGCACAAAGCAACATCAGATTTATCTATCTCTATCAAGGCACTTAGCAAGAGAAGTTATAAACACATCAAGACAAACACAAAGTGGAACAACACAGTGTTTATGTGGTTCACCCCCACCCTGGGGCTATGTCCACCAACTCTTCTTCTTGATTATCTTCAATCAATCGGTTATAAGAACAGAGCCTCAAAACCCTACTTCGCCTAGGACAGGAGATCTGTGCACCTCGCTAGATCCTCCTTCCTTGCATTATAGCACAAAGCACTTCATAGCCTGTTACAATACCTTGCACCTAGCTCTGCAAGTCTCTCCCAGTATGCACAGAGCATATACAAACCATAATTGCAATTAGCACTTATCTTATCAGCCTTACATCACATAGATCCCTTTCTCCCTCTTTCTCTTACATAGCCTAGACATATATTTATACATTACAAAATAGGCCTAAACATGGGTAAACCCATGGGCCGACATCCCATGCCCGTTACATAATCCCAAAAACCCAAAAAGGACCCACAAAAGGGATCGAGATCTGTGATCTCCGCTTCATATTGCGCTCCTCCTTCGACAGGATGTCGAAGTCCGAAAATAGGTAAAACTTGACCAGATCCCTCAAAACTTGGTCAAGGGCCAACAGGCCCCCAACACTCACCTGTGACTCATCCCGAGTCACTCTGATGTAGGAAGCTCTACTTCAAACACTTCGATCTTGGCTCGAACTGCTTCGACTTGTTGTTGTGATACAATCTCTTGTTCAGCAAACTCTTGAATGATTGCATCATTCACAGGTCCTTCCAAGCGTTGTTCTGTTGCAGTGCTAACCTGCTCCAATTCTGCTCCTTGGCCTTCTACCTCTGTAAACAACTGATAGTCCTTAACTTTCACAGGTTGGAGTTTCTGAGTTATCTTCATAACTCTACTCTGGATAGTATGGATTTTCTATTGTGTAGTGCATTACTCTTAGGAGCACTTCATTCTTTCCACAGCTGAAAAGGACTTCAGTTGTGCATGTATCTTTTTGGCTTGGTACTTCGCTTCTTGGAGATGCGACTCTAGTGCCTGCAAATCTGGGTTCTCAGTAAGTTTCTCATATGTCTGGGCACTGCGATCAGTGAATTTCTTGCATTCTAAGGTAAGGGCCTTTAGCCTTTCAACTGTGCTCTTGGTAGTTGCTTCTCTTTGGTCCTTTACCTCATGTGGGGTCTCGGGCACAATGCGTAGTTCTAGGTCTACGATGTGTTTCTATGTTAGGGTCCTAACCAGCACATAGGTAGAGAAATATATTCGTATGTAATAAAGGTCAATATTAATAAGGCCTTTCAATAAAATAGAATAAGGCGGATGTAAGAAGACCTAATAGAAGCTTCCGCTTCTAGAAGGATCTTCCTCTAGATGCTTCTTTTTAGTATAAACAGGAGTCGAGGGTATGAGAACCCTAGCTTGGACATTATTGTAATAGAGCTCTTCTCAACTGGAGTTTTCCCCCTCGAAGAGGCCCGTGAACATTGCTTCAAATTCAAAGTGTTATTTCTGTTGTTATTCTTATATCATTTTAGTGTTATTGTGGTGAATGTTCTAGTTATATTGTTGTTATTATGCCATTACTAGCATTTTATTTCTATTTTGCATACATTTATATCTGGTATATTACTTTCTGCAGCTGCTGGATCACTTCTTCAAGTTGCACTACTTGCTTCGTGACTTGATCCTATGCCTTTACTTCTAAGATAGTCACAGAGCATAGTTCTCTGTTGACCACTTCCTTCACTTCAAGTTGCTCAACGAGCAACTGTTCCTTTCCTTGTTGTAGTTGTGCATTTTCTTCATCAAACTTTTCTTGGAGAGCACTCTTTTCATGTTCGGAAGCTCGTCGTTTTTCTGCAAGTACTCCTTGTACTTGTACCAAAGCCTTGGTGGCTTGCACTATCTCCTCTTGTGCTCGTCGAAGGCGAGCTTTGACTGTATCAACGAGCCAGTGGAGTTGGGTTGGCTCATCTCTCGGTTCTAGTGTTCCCAATGATAGATGTGCAGTGGAGACTACGCGGCTAGACTATAGTGCCTTCTGCACCCCTTGCAGTTCAACCTCAATTCTATTGTACATCTCCTCCTACTTAGCTTCTTGCTTCTCTGCTATCTCCAACGAAGAATCATTTAGGGTTGCTATGATGAAATTGAAATCATCAGAGGTGAGGACAGTCTGCATCTTAGTTATAGGGGATTTTGATCTCTTCCAGGAGGAAGGTTTTGGGGGGGAACCTTCCTTTTCTTCGATGGGTCCTCCTCGTCTCTGGGCGATATTACTTCGCCTTTCCTTTGTTCAGCTTATGTTCCATCTATCTATCGGCCATCACCTCCTTTATCTGGTGACATGGAAGCAGTCTTCACTGAGGCACTACTTAAATCTTGTACTTCGTCAGTCTTCTTTGTTTTTCTAGGTCCGGGTGTATCCTGTGTAGCTTCTGGGCTGTTGATGTCGTATATTTCCACAAGGTCAGCTAGAATAAGAAGGTCAGCGGACCATTCCTTAGTAATCTCCTCTAAGTCCTCCTTCGTCATCTTATAGTAGGATTGAAGTTGTTGCTTGTGCTCGTCGGTTCACGCTGTGATATAAATGAAATGTCGATCAGCGTTGAACTTCATCAAAGGCCCGAATCGGTGTATAGTGTTCGGCGTCATGCGAGGCTTGGACTGTATGGCTATCTTTACTTGATTGTAGTATGTATGGAACACAAAATTTGACTGTCATTGCTTATTCATGTCAGTTGAGTACCATAATGTACTGAACTTCGCAGCCAATGGTTCAAATGGATCGATGTCCAGGAAGGTCGCACCTTTCGGCATCTCCCAGGTGATGAAAGCGATCAAAATCAAGAGCCAGCTGAAATGGAATTCATATCCTTGATCTTACGCTTCTCTACAGTCAATTTCCAACTGATTCACCAGGTACTTCTCCCAATTCATTTGTAGGCCCTTTGTGCACTTCCCTACGAAGTCGACTACAAAACCAGTCACTTAGGTGGGTCGGTTCTTGCACACTAACTTCCCTGCAATCATCTGACAAGCGAGGCACACTGCGCCATTCTGAATAGAGGCTACCTTGTAGCCTCGTGTGCCCTTATCGACATTGTCATAGGTGTCCTTGATCCTTTGTGTGAGAGCGCGGTCCATGGCGTTTCTAGGATAGAAATCCTGTGGGTCGGGTTCTTGCATACTCAAACCCATGATTTGATTGATCAAGGTTGGATCAACTATGATACGGTGGTTTAGCCACAAATATCTACCATGGTAATAAGACAGCAGTAGCTTGACACATGCATTCATCTCTTGGTGTCTTCCGAAGTGGGGAATTTTCATGACGTTGAGTAGGGTGGACTGCGCGAGGTTACGGGTCCATGCTTGGGGAATTACCTTTGAGTTTTTCCCTTTTGTTCTAGTCATATACTTATGTGGGGCTAACATGTTGTAGACTTTGCGATCTCTGAGGTTGAAGTCGCTAAAATTCAACGCTGCGATCTTATCTTGGTCTGCTCGCACTGCGCGTATCCCCTTCGGGAGGTACGCAATGACCAAGGTGTACTTGAAATCTCTAGGTACATTTTTGTAGTTTACAGCACTGCTCAAAGGTGGTATATAGGTGGGTAAGATAGTCAGGATCAGTTTATCATTTGCTAAGTCATCCATGTGCTTAGTTCACTTCTCATCGGATGGTCAGGATGGTCCTGCTCCATGAGCAATGGATGGAGAAGATGGAAGTCCTCTCATGGATGATGCTCGTATACCTGTAGACATCAACATGACTCTTTCAGTCATGAGGTCGATCAAAACATCCTCAACAACTCTTTCTGAAGCACTCAACTTGTCCGACATACACGTTCGGGGTTAACAATCTCAGGTTCAGGGGGTATCTTAGACACAGTAACAAAATAGAAAGCAGAAGCATGATGATCACTGTATAAAATCAACTTAGTCTGCAGGCTCAAATTATTAATTGGCAAAAGTGTTCTCAGTGCGTGGCACGGTGGGATAAATAGGTAACTCGACAACAGGTCGCTTACAACAGGTATGAGGCCTTCATTAACTCGGTTCTGTCCATTATGGCATGGTCCCAACAGCCGTATGGCGAGATGGATGGACATAAATGGATTTTTATTCATTCGGAGCATTGATATAACGATTATAATGTCCCCAATGGCTATATTGCTTCGCGATGGTGAAGTGCCATGTGTCATTGTTTTGATATCCTGGCAAAGCTCCAATTTTGCAATTTTTCTTTCTGCGAGGTTCCCTCTCGAGCCTTCTGCAACTTATCGATCTTGGCTCTCTTCTTACTTAACTTTCTAGCCTTATTTACAGTGAGCTTCATCTCGGTATTCCTTTTTCCATTCTGATTTTTCTCATCTTTTGACCTAGTCACTTCGCGCTGTTGAGATTCTTCCCTAGGGTTCCCGGATAATACTTCTTCTTTGTCTTGGATAGGTACTTCAATCTTCTATGGATCCTCTAGTGTTCTTGCAAATTTGACATCTGGGTCTCTAGTGTTAAATAGCTTTGATCTTTTCCATTATTCTTCGATCAAGTGTGCTATCCTTCTAGTCATGAAATATTTTAACTCTTGTTTCTTCTATTCCAAAAATTATTCTTCTTCCTTTCATCTGGCTTGATCTCTGTCGATCCAAGGTTTTCCTAGTAACATGGTGAATGGGGCGTTGTTCTCAATAAATTTAATAATCTCAAAATCTTCTTCTGTCGAAGTTCCATTGGAATTCATAGGTATGTGAGCGAGCTTCCCACATAGGTTTATCAACTTTCCTCTGAATAATCATATTCCTCCCAATGAGGGAATCATAGCAGGCTTTCCTAAAAGTTCCCAAGTTCTTTCTGTCATAATATTCACCTATGTTTCCTCATCCAGAACACAGTCAATGTCGAAGTCTCCTATTCTTGCTTCAACGCATTCTTTCTCTTTGAAGATCTCCGATAATATGACATGTCGATGGTCATTCAAGGTTTCTCTTACCTGTAGCAATATTTTCTCTGATTCTTCCTTGGATTCTATCATAATCTTGGTTTCTAGATCTTCCTTAGGGTTTTCTTGGTTCATATTCATTCCTTCCAGCTTAGCAATCATTCTAGGGAAATCCAACACTTCATGGTCCATAGCTTTACAACAAAGACAACTAGGTCTTCTTCCAGGGAATTCCTTAGCAAGATTTCCTGGTTTTATGCAATTGTAACAAAGAGTTAATCCTCTATTTCGTTTAAGTGATCTCCAGTCTTTCCTGTACTGCGCACTAGGCTCATAGGAGCTAACCTGTAAAAAATTATTTCTAGGATCCTGCATCCATTTGTTAGTCCAAACATTCTTTCTATGCATAGGTATAACATATTTTTCACTATTCATATCAGATCTATTCATATCAAATATTCTTTCATCTATTAATAACCTAGTTTTCAAGCTAGGATAGAATCTATCAAACATACCTAGATTCATACTTTTGAAACAAACATTTCCACTAATCTTACTTCTACAAAGCACAAAGCCTTCAGATATACAACTTTTCACTATTCTTACCTTTATCAGAGCACAAAGCTTTCAAATCTTACCTCTTTTCTTTAGATCAGACTTCCTTTCCTTAGCATAGATCTTGTCAAGATAAGTAGAGTATTGCACACTAGAGCAATAGATCTACACACATAGCTTTCACAATCTCAGGTTGAATCTTTGCACAAATCTTATTCTTTCTCATTTCCCAACAATCATAGTTTCAGGTCCGATATTGCACACTTCAGTAATAGATCTATGCACAGAACTTCTCTTCAGTTCCTAGCAATCACAGTTTCAGGTCCCGACAACGAAACAATTTTTTGGCACAGGGGCAAACCCAAGGTTCAACGCTGCAACAGCGCACCAACAAAACCCTAACTATCGGCCCTTTCAGCAACACCTGTGAAGCAGATGAAGTCTCACCCGAGGTAGAGGCAGGGGTGGTTGTAGGACTCAAGTGTATGCAACCTTATTTGGGACACAGATCTGTGATTATAATACTTAACAGAGCACTTTAGCATCAACAATTCATCAGTATTCAACCAATAACTACTGCGCAGATAGAACAGAGCATTGCATCATTCACTTAGATCTAATGTATTTAATCACTTTATCATAAACAGGCAGGTTATAGCTAGTAGATCAATCACTAAGCACCTTCATATAGGTCAAATCTAACATTCTTACACATCATTAGCACAAAGCAACAACAGATTTATCTATCTCTATCAAATCACTTAGCAAGAGAAGTTATAAACACATCAAGACAAGAACAAAGTGGAACAACACAGTGTTTACATGGTTCACCCCCACCCTGGGGCTACGTCCACTAANTTCTTTTTAGTATAAATAGGAGTCGAGGGTATGAGAACCCTAGCTTGGATATTATTGTAATAGAGCTCTGCTCAACTGGAGTTTTCCCCCTCGAAGAGGCCCGTGAACATTGCTTCAGATTCAAAGTGTTATTTCTGTTGTTATTCTTATATCATTTTAGTGTTATTGTGGTGAATGTTCTAGTTATATTGTTGTTATTCTGCCATTACTAGAATTTTATTTCTGTTCTGCATACATTTATATCTGGTATATTACATTCTGCAGCTTCTAGATCACTTCTTCAAGTTGCACTACTTGCTTCGTGACTTGATCCTATGCCTTTACTTCTAAGATAGTCACAGAGCACAGTGCTATGTTGACCACTTCCTTCACTTTGAGTTGCTCAACGAGCAACTGTTCCTTTCCTTGTTGCAGTTGTGCATTTTCTTCATCAAACTTTTCTTGGAGAGCACTCTTTTCATGTTTGGAAGCTTGTCGTTTTTCTACAAGTACTCCTTGTACTTGTACCAAAGCCTTGGTGGCTTGCACTATCTCCTCTTGTGCTCGTCGAAGGTGAGCTTTGACTGTATCAGTGAGCCAGTGGAGTTGGGTTGGCTCATCTCTCGGTTCCGGTGTTCCCAATGATAGATGTGCAGTGGAGACTACGTGGCTGGACTATAGTGCCTTCTGCACCCCTTGCAGTTCAACCTCAATTCTATTGTACATCTCCTCCTACTTAGCTTCTTGCTTCTCAGCTATCTCCAACGAAGAATCATTTAGGGCTGCTATGATGAAATTTAAATCATCAGAGGTGAGGACGGTCTGCATCTTAGTTATAGGGGATTTTGATCTCTTCCAGGAGGAAGGTTTCGGGGGGGAACCTTCCTTTTCTTCGATGGGTCCTCCTCATCTCTGGGCGATATTACTTCGCCTTTCCTTTGTTCAGCTTATGTGCCATCTATCTCTCGGCCATCACCTCCTTTATCTGGTGACATGGAAGTAGTCTTCACTGAGGCACTACTTAAATCTTGTACTTCGTCAGTCTTCTTTGTTTTGCTAGGTCCAGGTGTATCCTGTGTAGCTTCTGGGCTGTTGATGTTGGATATTTCCGCAAGGTCAGCTGGAATAAGAAGGCCAGCGGACCATTCCTTAGTAATCTCCTCTAAGTCCTCCTTCATCATCTTATAGTAGGATTGAAGTTGTTTCTTGTGCTCGTCGGCTCACACTGTGATATAAATGAAATGTCGATCAGTGTTGAACTTCATCAAAGGCCTTAATCAGTGTATAGTGTTCGGCGTCATGCGAGGCTCGGACTGTATGGCTATCTTTACTTGATTGTAGTATGTATGGAACACAAAATTTGACTACCATTGCTTATTCATGTCACTTGAGTACCACAATGTACTGAACTTCACGGCCAATGGTTCAAATGGCTCGATGTCCAGGAAGGTCGCACCTTCCGGCATCTCCCAGGCGATGAAAGCGATCAAAATCAAGAGCCAGCTGAAATGGAGTTCATATCCTTGATCTTACACTTCTCTACAGTCAATTTCCAACTGATTCACCACGTACTTCTCCCAATTCATTTGTAGGCCCTTTGTGCACTTCCCTGCGAAGTCGACTACAAAACCAGTCACTTAGGTGGGTCGGTTCTTGCACACTAACTTCCCTGCAATCATCTGATAGGCGAGGCACACTATGCCATTCTGAATAGAGGCTACCTTGTAGCCTCGCGTGCCATTATCGACATTGTCATAGGTGTCCTTGATCCTTTGTGTGAGAGCGCGGTCCATGGCTTTTCCAGGACAGAAATTCTGTGGGTCGGGTCCTTGCATACTCAAACCCATGATTCGATTGATCAAGGTTGGATCAACTATGATACGGTGGTTTAGCCACAAATATCTACCATGGTAATAAGACAGAAGCAGCTTGACACATGCATTCACCTCTTGGTGTCTTCCGAAGTGGGGAATTTTCATGACGTTGAGTAGGGTGGACTGCGCGAGGTTATGGGTCCATGCTTGGGGAATTACCTTTGAGTTTTTCCCTTTTTTTCTAGTCATATACTTATGTGGGGCTAACATGTTGTAGACTTTGCGATCTCTGAGGTTGAAGTCGCTAAAATTCAATGCTGCGATCTTATCTTGGTTTGCTCGCACTGCGCGTATCCCCTTCAGGAGGTACGCAATGACCAAGGTGTACTTGAAATCTCTAGGTACATTGTTGTAGTTTACAACACTGCTCAAAGGAGGTATATAGGTGGGTAAGATAGTCAGGATCAGTTTAGCATTTACTAAGTCATCCATGTGCTTAGTTCACTTCTCATCGGATGGTCAGGATGGTCCTGCTCCATGAGCAATGGATGGAGAGGTTGGAAGTCCTCTCGTGGATGATGCTCGTATACCTGTAGAAATCGACATGACTCTTTCAATCATGAGGTCGATCAAAACATCCTCAACAACTCTTTCTAAAGCACTCAACTTGTCCGACATACACGCTCGGGGTTAACAATCTCAGGTTCAGGGGGTATCTTAGACACAGTAACAAGATAGAAAGCAGAAGCATGATGATCACTGTATAAAATCAACTTAGTCTGCGGGCTCAAATTATTAATTGGCAAAAGTGTTCTCGGTGCGTGGCACAGTGGGATAAATAGGTAACTCGACAACAGGTCGCTTGCAACGGGTATGAGGCCTTCATTAACTCGGTTCTGTCCATTATGGCATGGTCCCAACAGTCGTATGGCGAGTTGGATGGACATAATTGGATTTTTATCTATTCGAAGCATTGATATAACGATTATAATGTCCCCAATGGCTATATTGCTTCGCGATGGTGAAGTGCCATGTGTCGTTGTTTTGATATCCTGGCGAAGCTCCAATTTTGCAATTTTTCTTTCTGTGAGGTTTCCTCTGGAGCCTTCTGCAACTTATCGATCTTGGCTCTCTTCTTACTTAACTTTCTAGCCTTCTTTCTAGTGAGATTCATCTCGGTATTCCTTTTTCCATTCTGATTTTTCTCATCTTTTGACCTAATCACTTCACACTGTTGAGATTCTTCCCTAGGGTTCCCAGATAATACTTCTTCTTTGTCTTAGATAGGTACTTCAATCTTCTATGGATCCTCTAGTGTTCTTGCAACTTTGACATCTGGGTCTCTAGTGTTAAATAGCTTCAATCTTTTACATTGTTCTTCGATCAAGTGTGTGATCCTTCTAGTCATGAAATATTTTAACTCTTGTTTCTTCTATTCCAAAAATTCTTCTTCGTCCTTTCATCTGGCTTGATCTCTGTCGATCCAAGGTTTTCCTAGTAACATGGTGAATGGGGCGTTGTTCTCAATAAATTTAATAATCTCAAAATCTTCTTCTGTCGAAGTTCCATTGGAATTCATAGGTATGTGAGCGAGCTTCCCACATAGGTTTATCAACTTTCCTCTGAATAATCATATTCCTCCCAATGAGGGAATCATAGCAGGCTTTCCTAAAAGTTCCCAAGTTCTTTCTGTCATAATATTCACCTATGTTTCCTCATCCAGAACACAGTCAATGTCGAAGTCTCCTATTCTTGCTTCAACGCATTCTTTCTCTTTGAAGATCTCCGATAATATGACATGTCGATGGTCATTCAAGGTTTCTCTTACCTGTAGCAATATTTTCTCTGATTCTTCCTTGGATTCTATCATAATCTTGGTTTCTAGATCTTCCTTAGGGTTTTCTTGGTTCATATTCATTCCTTCCAGCTTAGCAATCATTCTAGGGAAATCCAACACTTCATGGTCCATAGCTTTACAACAAAGACAACTAGGTCTTCTTCCAGGGAATTCCTTAGCAAGATTTCCTGGTTTTATGCAATTGTAACAAAGAGTTAATCCTCTATTTCGTTTAAGTGATCTCCAGTCTTTCCTGTACTGCGCACTAGGCTCATAGGAGCTAACCTGTAAAAAATTATTTCTAGGATCCTGCATCCATTTGTTAGTCCAAACATTCTTTCTATGCATAGGTATAACATATTTTTCACTATTCATATCAGATCTATTCATATCAAATATTCTTTCATCTATTAATAACCTAGTTTTCAAGCTAGGATAGAATCTATCAAACATACCTAGATTCATACTTTTGAAACAAACATTTCCACTAATCTTACTTCTACAAAGCACAAAGCCTTCAGATATACAACTTTTCACTATTCTTACCTTTATCAGAGCACAAAGCTTTCAAATCTTACCTCTTTTCTTTAGATCAGACTTCCTTTCCTTAGCATAGATCTTGTCAAGATAAGTAGAGTATTGCACACTAGAGCAATAGATCTACACACATAGCTTTCACAATCTCAGGTTGAATCTTTGCACAAATCTTATTCTTTCTCATTTCCCAACAATCATAGTTTCAGGTCCGATATTGCACACTTCAGTAATAGATCTATGCACAGAACTTCTCTTCAGTTCCTAGCAATCACAGTTTCAGGTCCCGACAACGAAACAATTTTTTGGCACAGGGGCAAACCCAAGGTTCAACGCTGCAACAGCGCACCAACAAAACCCTAACTATCGGCCCTTTCAGCAACACCTGTGAAGCAGATGAAGTCTCACCCGAGGTAGAGGCAGGGGTGGTTGTAGGACTCAAGTGTATGCAACCTTATTTGGGACACAGATCTGTGATTATAATACTTAACAGAGCACTTTAGCATCAACAATTCATCAGTATTCAACCAATAACTACTGCGCAGATAGAACAGAGCATTGCATCATTCACTTAGATCTAATGTATTTAATCACTTTATCATAAACAGGCAGGTTATAGCTAGTAGATCAATCACTAAGCACCTTCATATAGGTCAAATCTAACATTCTTACACATCATTAGCACAAAGCAACAACAGATTTATCTATCTCTATCAAATCACTTAGCAAGAGAAGTTATAAACACATCAAGACAAGAACAAAGTGGAACAACACAGTGTTTACATGGTTCACCCCCACCCTGGGGCTACGTCCACTAA
>JZKD02S0501887.1:0-16931 GCA_000966675.3 Picea glauca | reverse complement strand
ATGAACAAGCTAAAGAGCATAATTTCCAAGAAAACGTCATGAAACAAAAGAGAGTTCAGTGCACATATTCAAATGCTTCAAAACTCATAGTGACACATACCATGATACTCATAATAATTAACTCATGTATAAATACCCAATGCTACTTCAGAATGAGGCTGATGGGATGGATGTTGATGTTGTTGATAGATAGGATGCACTGAAGAAAATATGGGCCCTCCAGGGCCAACCTCAAGTCATATGGATCTCGATAATCCATGTATAGGACCTCTGGGTCTTAAGGAATAATATCCTTAGTTATCCATAGGATAAGGGATAAAATTTGTCTCCAACTCATGAACATGTGCTCACCATAAAGAACATGAGAAACTCAACATCTCTTGTATGAACTGTAATCTACTAGATCTCAACAAAAATAATTAATAATCTTTTGAGGTGGTGATATCACCCATGTCTCATATATGATAGAATGAAATAAAAGTAAGAAATCATATACACAAATGGAAAATGAAAATGAAACTACAACTACACTAACATGACATGCATATGGTATATATATATATATAATGGATGCAAATGGATACCTACTTCTACTTACCTATTGGTTGAATGCTAGGTGTAATCAAATAACTAGTGAAACCATCTTAGAAATATCTCATAATACCTGCCTATGTGCTTCATCATAAAACAAAATAAATAAAATTTAAGCACAAAATAAACATGAGTTAGATAACGCATCATATGAACGACAATTGTAAAGTCTAGCTCATGGAGGCGGGAGGGAGGTACAAAATTATGCCAAGTTACATTTCTAGGAAATTTCTCAAACCATCTCAGAAAGGGATTGTAAAAAATCAAAGGCTCAAAAGACCAACCCAAAGAGTTTGAAGGTTGGCTACCTTGGACATCATCACATCCTGAGTTATGGGAAGTTACTAGCAAGAACCTAGAGGATGACCAATAGTTTCCTAAGGGAATCCTGAAAAACTGAGATAATAAACTTCTTCTTGAGGTTTTCAACCTACCCTTGAATTATAAAAATAATCTTTTCCTCGGAGAAAACTCGAGACAAGGGACATATTCCAACTGCAAGCTTAGTGATATAGTGAGGTAAATTAATCGATGGAGGCTGAAAAACCTTGTCACAAGCATCATGCTTAAAGCAAGCAAAGCCCTCACCCTGATCAAAATCTAAGCACAATGATGGTCGATAATCTTATTCATGGAATAAATCCAAGTGATTAGAGGAATAATCATCAAAATCCTCAAGGTATGACCGAAAATCATCATGAGAGCATAGAGATAAGTCACCCTTTGGTGCTTGGAAATCATCTGCAACCACATCATCTCCTTGTCGCCAAGTGTAAAAATTAGTAGTAACCTCATATGATAATTGTAAAGGAAGCATTTGGAAATGACCCTCAATGTAATAAATGGGATCCCCATCATACCTAATCACATCCCATTTACATTTCCCAACATGTATGAACTCATCAATATTATCAGCAATTTCATTACCTCTGTCATAATATGAAGGTATTAAAAGATCCAAGGGCTCCTCTAACACTTCTTCACTTCCCAAATCATAAAAAAATGAATCATCAAAATCTTGGAAAGGGAAATAACTTACCATGTGTACTTCTTCTCGTGTATAAGCTTTGAGGGTTTGAATAAATTCATTAAAAGGAGGAACAAGCCTTAGCAACTTGTCCTCATGAATTTCTCTTACTTCTTCAACTTCATAATATAGAGGGTACAACTCATCCAAGGATTCTCTTTCACCTTCTGAATCATAGAACAAGGTATCATTAAAATCCTGAAAAGGAAAGTGACTAATCTCATCCTCATATTCTTGTGTAGGTGAAATAGGATTTGGGATGACTTCATCATAGGGAGGAGCACACATCAATACCTCATAATGTTTAATATCTTCAGGATCTCGTTCTTCAACCATGTCCTCATTATCCTTGGCAGAGGCACAATTAAATTCTCGCTCATCCTCATAGGATTGAAAACCCTCATTAGGACCCTTATCCTCAACCTCTTGTTGATCTATGCCTGGATCCAAACCTTTCAGGGTTTCTTCAATAGGGGTCTCAAGGGAGGACATTATCTTTGGAATATCTGGGGTACCTTTGGGTTCTCCAACCTTGATTTCTATAACAAAAGATTGTTCTTTCTTGAATAAGGATATATCTACCTCGATTTGTATAGCCATGTGATAAATTTCTTGGATTGTTCTAGGAGTCTTATTTTTGATAGGGAAACTTATTTGTCCTGTGAAGGCTTTGGTGTAAAGAAAGAGAAGAAAGTAGTGTGTTGGGTGATATATTGTAATAGCCTTTCAAATTTATCATGAAATTCCCTAACAGTTTCATTCTCATTCTTCTTTATGTTATTAAGTTCATTTAGAAAACACCAAGGATCCCATCTCCTGAGGAAAACCTCCTCAAATTTATCCATGGATGTAATACTATCATCAAGGAGGCCATCATACCATCTTCTAGCATTATCATGAAGAGTAGTAGAGAAAATTTTCATTGCTAGGTCTTCAACATCGTCACTGATGGGGTGGAGTTGAAAGAAAGAATAAAAATAACGCATATGTTTATTAGCATTCTATTCATCACTACCACTGAACTTAGGGATCCATTTTTCATACCTCGGAGGAATTCGTCGATGATACCCTAGTATTTTACTCATATCCAAGGGTTTAAAATTTCTTGGGTCCCATTGAGAGTCCATGTTTGGCTTAATCATTAGTGGAGTCACCAGATAATCCTTCTAGGGATCATTAAATGGAAAAGAGGGAATCCCCCTCAGTGGATTCACCAGGTAATCTTCATAAGATAAAGACTTTGAAGGAAAGGTTTACTAAAACAGTGTTGTTTTGAGGAATATTGACTCACTGTTCCCCGAAAACGGTGCCAAAACGTTATCATGCAATTTGTACTTTCCCAAAGCCAAAGGAAAATGGATGATAAATTGGTGTAAGAAGGAGTATGTAGTATCAATGTCATCTTAATATGACACCTCTTTCTATTTAGGAATAGTACCCCAGGGGAGACGTCCCAAGTGACCTCGGGGTTTGAGAAGGCTAAGGTAAAATTTATGAGAAAATCCCACCCCTATCACATGTCACTCATACAAGAAGTTCCAAGGTTGAGATGAAGCAAAAGATGATTTAAGTGTACCTACCCAGAACAAGACAAGAAGAAGAAAATAAATGTTATTTGCAAGTACCATATGATGTCAGTGCTTCATAAAACCATGAATTATTGAAAGATAAACAAGCTGATATAAAATTGAAGCACTATAAATATTTATAACAACAATGTACATTTAGAAACAACTACACAATCATGCCACAATAATGCTTCAAAAATGACAAGAAATGATAGCCTAAAATTGACACAATGATAATAGTTGTCAGAAGCAATAATGGCAATGTATAATCATCTTTTAATCTTTCTTTTAGGATGATTTTTCTACTATTATATATGGCTGTAGAAATATTTTTTAACAGAAGAAAATTAGTTAGTGAGTTATTGTAATCTAGAGTTAGAAAGAGTTAGTAAAAGTCTTAGGGAAGATGGTTTAAGAGTTGTTTTGGTCAATCAATCACTTGCAAGGAGTGAACTAGTGCCTTTTAGGGTAATGGAGTCAAAGTTTGCAGCGAAAATTATTACAAGAAAACACAAATGATAATATGTGATCTAAATGGATGAGTAAGATGATTGAGGTGTTAGTAACCTAAGGCCTCAATATCTAAAACCCTAGAAGGAAAAAATGCTAGAAAGTAGGTAACCCTAGGCCCTAGAGATTTCCTTCTTCCTTAGATCAAGATTGAAATAAAATATATGAAGCTAATGAAGAAATGATACTAGAGTGCTACAAAGGTAAGGCTCTAGTGTATTCTTCAAAAGATATGTTTTCTAGCAAAATCGAGTAGGTGGGAAATTATATGGAAAATGACAATAACATGTGCTTTTCCCCTAGGGTTTCAAATTAGCAATTTCATAATCTTAGAAATGAACAAGCAAATGTACCATAACCTTTCAAAATAAATGAATAATTGCATATTTCACTTAGTTCATCAATAATAATCTAGCCACAAAACCCTAGTTGAAGAATTTCGGCCATGAAAATGCCAAAACACACCAAGAATAGCCTCTCCAAGAAGTTGCACACCACTTAATTTCAGCCAAGTATCCTTAAAGAGGGCCAAATTTCAGACCTCACAGTTGTGTGAGTGAAAGATGATGAAAAATAAAAGAGATTTGTCTCTTATTTATACAATGATAATGAACTTTAATTACAATTTAGGTCAGAAAAGGCTGACGTGGCCAACTTACATCAAAAATCTAGTTTTAACATAAATTTAAAGAATTAAACCCTAAAATGTGCAGTAGAGGTGATGTCATGCCCTCCTAGGGTGACATTGGGCCTTATAGGTGGGACTTCAAGATCCATGAGAAAAACATTAGGCCTTCCCAGGCCTTTGGATGATGCCACACGTGCCATGTGTCACACAACTGCCTCCATCATGTCCATCTGACACTTGGTGACATTTAGGGTCATAAGGGTGACGTCATGGGCCTCCCAAGGCCAACATTCAGGGGGAAGAGAAATATCCTCCTAGGTCCAGGCCTACCAAAGTGTCTCTGGTGGAACGTCCTTCCTTTTCTCCAGTGCAAGCCTCTGGTCTCTCTCTGCCTCTGGCTGGGGTCACAACATCCATCTGGTGGGATTTTAGCCCCATGGAGGTCCGAACTAATCATATCCCCATATGTACTTATCCGTCAGGCATGGTCCTGCAACAAAAAAAAGTACACCTTCCATGGGCTCATAAGTCACATGGATCATAGCAATGTCAATCACGTCTAATAACCAAATTACCCAAACATGAGCATAAAATCCCTCTTTACCTAAACAAATGCTCAAAGACGTTATGAGATTTAACAAGCCATGTTTGGAGAGGGTGTCACGATGTCCTATTGGGATAATCCTCTTCAAGTTTGGGGTGTTTCCCAGGTGAAGACCAATCTGGGTGATGTAGATGTATGAGATGGTGTAGGGAATGTTTGGGCAAGGGGTGCAATGATAACAGGGAAATGTAGGTATTACATGTGGGTGACTCTTTAGAGGCCGAGATGCACCTTTTCATGGATGCCATTGTTTCCTAGCCCATTCAATGCCTTTNATGAACAAGCTAAAGAGCATAATTTCCAAGAAAACGTCATGAAACAAAAGAGAGTTCAGTGCACATATTCAAATGCTTCAAAACTCATAGTGACACATACCATGATACTCATAATAATTAACTCATGTATAAATACCCAATGCTACTTCAGAATGAGGCTGATGGGATGGATGTTGATGTTGTTGATAGATAGGATGCACTGAAGAAAATATGGGCCCTCCAGGGCCAACCTCAAGTCATATGGATCTCGATAATCCATGTATAGGACCTCTGGGTCTTAAGGAATAATATCCTTAGTTATCCATAGGATAAGGGATAAAATTTGTCTCCAACTCATGAACATGTGCTCACCATAAAGAACATGAGAAACTCAACATCTCTTGTATGAACTGTAATCTACTAGATCTCAACAAAAATAATTAATAATCTTTTGAGGTGGTGATATCACCCATGTCTCATATATGATAGAATGAAATAAAAGTAAGAAATCATATACACAAATGGAAAATGAAAATGAAACTACAACTACACTAACATGACATGCATATGGTATATATATATATATAATGGATGCAAATGGATACCTACTTCTACTTACCTATTGGTTGAATGCTAGGTGTAATCAAATAACTAGTGAAACCATCTTAGAAATATCTCATAATACCTGCCTATGTGCTTCATCATAAAACAAAATAAATAAAATTTAAGCACAAAATAAACATGAGTTAGATAACGCATCATATGAACGACAATTGTAAAGTCTAGCTCATGGAGGCGGGAGGGAGGTACAAAATTATGCCAAGTTACATTTCTAGGAAATTTCTCAAACCATCTCAGAAAGGGATTGTAAAAAATCAAAGGCTCAAAAGACCAACCCAAAGAGTTTGAAGGTTGGCTACCTTGGACATCATCACATCCTGAGTTATGGGAAGTTACTAGCAAGAACCTAGAGGATGACCAATAGTTTCCTAAGGGAATCCTGAAAAACTGAGATAATAAACTTCTTCTTGAGGTTTTCAACCTACCCTTGAATTATAAAAATAATCTTTTCCTCGGAGAAAACTCGAGACAAGGGACATATTCCAACTGCAAGCTTAGTGATATAGTGAGGTAAATTAATCGATGGAGGCTGAAAAACCTTGTCACAAGCATCATGCTTAAAGCAAGCAAAGCCCTCACCCTGATCAAAATCTAAGCACAATGATGGTCGATAATCTTATTCATGGAATAAATCCAAGTGATTAGAGGAATAATCATCAAAATCCTCAAGGTATGACCGAAAATCATCATGAGAGCATAGAGATAAGTCACCCTTTGGTGCTTGGAAATCATCTGCAACCACATCATCTCCTTGTCGCCAAGTGTAAAAATTAGTAGTAACCTCATATGATAATTGTAAAGGAAGCATTTGGAAATGACCCTCAATGTAATAAATGGGATCCCCATCATACCTAATCACATCCCATTTACATTTCCCAACATGTATGAACTCATCAATATTATCAGCAATTTCATTACCTCTGTCATAATATGAAGGTATTAAAAGATCCAAGGGCTCCTCTAACACTTCTTCACTTCCCAAATCATAAAAAAATGAATCATCAAAATCTTGGAAAGGGAAATAACTTACCATGTGTACTTCTTCTCGTGTATAAGCTTTGAGGGTTTGAATAAATTCATTAAAAGGAGGAACAAGCCTTAGCAACTTGTCCTCATGAATTTCTCTTACTTCTTCAACTTCATAATATAGAGGGTACAACTCATCCAAGGATTCTCTTTCACCTTCTGAATCATAGAACAAGGTATCATTAAAATCCTGAAAAGGAAAGTGACTAATCTCATCCTCATATTCTTGTGTAGGTGAAATAGGATTTGGGATGACTTCATCATAGGGAGGAGCACACATCAATACCTCATAATGTTTAATATCTTCAGGATCTCGTTCTTCAACCATGTCCTCATTATCCTTGGCAGAGGCACAATTAAATTCTCGCTCATCCTCATAGGATTGAAAACCCTCATTAGGACCCTTATCCTCAACCTCTTGTTGATCTATGCCTGGATCCAAACCTTTCAGGGTTTCTTCAATAGGGGTCTCAAGGGAGGACATTATCTTTGGAATATCTGGGGTACCTTTGGGTTCTCCAACCTTGATTTCTATAACAAAAGATTGTTCTTTCTTGAATAAGGATATATCTACCTCGATTTGTATAGCCATGTGATAAATTTCTTGGATTGTTCTAGGAGTCTTATTTTTGATAGGGAAACTTATTTGTCCTGTGAAGGCTTTGGTGTAAAGAAAGAGAAGAAAGTAGTGTGTTGGGTGATATATTGTAATAGCCTTTCAAATTTATCATGAAATTCCCTAACAGTTTCATTCTCATTCTTCTTTATGTTATTAAGTTCATTTAGAAAACACCAAGGATCCCATCTCCTGAGGAAAACCTCCTCAAATTTATCCATGGATGTAATACTATCATCAAGGAGGCCATCATACCATCTTCTAGCATTATCATGAAGAGTAGTAGAGAAAATTTTCATTGCTAGGTCTTCAACATCGTCACTGATGGGGTGGAGTTGAAAGAAAGAATAAAAATAACGCATATGTTTATTAGCATTCTATTCATCACTACCACTGAACTTAGGGATCCATTTTTCATACCTCGGAGGAATTCGTCGATGATACCCTAGTATTTTACTCATATCCAAGGGTTTAAAATTTCTTGGGTCCCATTGAGAGTCCATGTTTGGCTTAATCATTAGTGGAGTCACCAGATAATCCTTCTAGGGATCATTAAATGGAAAAGAGGGAATCCCCCTCAGTGGATTCACCAGGTAATCTTCATAAGATAAAGACTTTGAAGGAAAGGTTTACTAAAACAGTGTTGTTTTGAGGAATATTGACTCACTGTTCCCCGAAAACGGTGCCAAAACGTTATCATGCAATTTGTACTTTCCCAAAGCCAAAGGAAAATGGATGATAAATTGGTGTAAGAAGGAGTATGTAGTATCAATGTCATCTTAATATGACACCTCTTTCTATTTAGGAATAGTACCCCAGGGGAGACGTCCCAAGTGACCTCGGGGTTTGAGAAGGCTAAGGTAAAATTTATGAGAAAATCCCACCCCTATCACATGTCACTCATACAAGAAGTTCCAAGGTTGAGATGAAGCAAAAGATGATTTAAGTGTACCTACCCAGAACAAGACAAGAAGAAGAAAATAAATGTTATTTGCAAGTACCATATGATGTCAGTGCTTCATAAAACCATGAATTATTGAAAGATAAACAAGCTGATATAAAATTGAAGCACTATAAATATTTATAACAACAATGTACATTTAGAAACAACTACACAATCATGCCACAATAATGCTTCAAAAATGACAAGAAATGATAGCCTAAAATTGACACAATGATAATAGTTGTCAGAAGCAATAATGGCAATGTATAATCATCTTTTAATCTTTCTTTTAGGATGATTTTTCTACTATTATATATGGCTGTAGAAATATTTTTTAACAGAAGAAAATTAGTTAGTGAGTTATTGTAATCTAGAGTTAGAAAGAGTTAGTAAAAGTCTTAGGGAAGATGGTTTAAGAGTTGTTTTGGTCAATCAATCACTTGCAAGGAGTGAACTAGTGCCTTTTAGGGTAATGGAGTCAATGTTTGCAGCGAAAATTATTACAGGAAAACACAAATGATAATATGTGATCTAAATGGATGAGTGAGATGATTGAGGTGTTAGTAACCTAAGGCCTCAATATCTAAAACCCTAGAAGGAAAAAATGCTAGAAAGTAGGTAACCCTAGGCCCTAGAGATTTCCTTCTTCCTTAGATCAATATTGAAATAAAATATATGAAGCTAATGAAGAAATGATACTAGAGTGCTACAAAGGTAATGCTCTAGTGTATTCTTCAAAAGAGATGTTTTCTAGCAAAATCGAGTAGGTGGGAAATTATATGGAAAATGACAATAACATGTGCTTTTCCCCTAGGGTTTCAAATTAGCAATTTCATAATCTTAGAAATGAACAAGAAAATGTACCATAACCTTTCAAAATAAATGAATAATTGCATATTTCACTTAGTTCATCAATAATAATCTAGCCGCAAAACCCTAGTTGAAGAATTTCGACCATGAAAATGCCAAAACACACCAAGAATAGCCTCTCCAAGAAGTTGCACACCACTTAATTTCAGCCAAGTACCCTTAAAGAGGGCCAAATTTCAGACCTCACACTTGTGTGAGTGAAATATGATGAAAAATAAAAGAGATTTGTCTCTTATTTATACAATGATAATGAACTTTAATTACAATTTAGGTCAGAAAAGGCTGACGTGGCCAACTTACATCAAAAATCTAGTTTTAACATAAATTTAAAGAATTAAACCCTAAAATGTGCAGTAGAGGTGATGTCATGCCCTCCTAGGGTGACATTGGGCCTTATAGGTGGGACTTCAAGATCCATGAGAAAAACATTAGGCCTTCCCAGGCCTTTGGATGATGCCACACGTGCCATGTGTCACACAACTGCCTCCATCATGTCCATCTGACACTTGGTGACATTTAGGGTCATAAGGGTGACGTCATGGGCCTCCCAAGGCCAACATTCAGGGGGAAGAGAAATATCCTCCTAGGTCCAGGCCTACCAAAGTGTCTCTGGTGGAACGTCCTTCCTTTTCTCCAGTGCAAGCCTCTGGTCTCTCTCTGCCTCTGGCTGGGGTCACAACATCCATCTGGTGGGATTTTAGCCCCATGGAGGTCCGAACTAATCATATCCCCATATGTACTTATCCGTCAGGCATGGTCCTGCAACAAAAAAAAGTACACCTTCCATGGGCTCATAAGTCACATGGATCATAGCAATGTCAATCACGTCTAATAACCAAATTACCCAAACATGAGCATAAAATCCCTCTTTACCTAAACAAATGCTCAAAGACGTTATGAGATTTAACAAGCCATGTTTGGAGAGGGTGTCACGATGTCCTATTGGGATAATCCTCTTCAAGTTTGGGGTGTTTCCCAGGTGAAGACCAATCTGGGTGATGTAGATGTATGAGATGGTGTAGGGAATGTTTGGGCAAGGGGTGCAATGATAACAGGGAAATGTAGGTATTACATGTGGGTGACTCTTTAGAGGCCGAGATGCACCTTTTCATGGATGCCATTGTTTCCTAGCCCATTCAATGCCTTTTATTCCTTTTCTTGTTTTTTTTTCTTTTTAAGGGAATAATTTGAGGACACTGTCCTAGTGTGGTGACTAGTGGTGACAACATTACCCACAAGTACTTCACGAAAATGAGAAGGTTGGCTCGTGATGATACCCCCTTTCTCTTGGCTATGCCATCAAGAGACACTACCCTAGTTTGGTGACCATATGGATGAAAGTGTCATACTGCTACATTCCCATGGACCTAATAGGTCGGCTCCTGATGAGACCTCCTATCCACCAACTAGATCTTGAGTTTTATTTTATTTTGCGGGTCCCCTTTTTTTGCTGATAAGCCATTTATTGCTTTCTCGGGAATCCCTGGGCGAAGCATCTCAAGGTTTCATTTTGGCTGTTAAATTTTTCCAACTAATTTTATCCCCTGGGCATTTATCCCCTTCTTCCCACAAGGCAAGGTACAACCCTTACTAGCTTGGAAAACCCAATGCCTGAACCAAGGTAGGGGGAATATGAGAGGGGCAATGATGAAAAGTGGTAAGTATGGAAGGAATGGTCGATGATATTTCATAGACCCACCTAGTAGCAACCCATCCCCAAGGGAAGCAACTTATTAGGGCACTCTGTCATCCCCCCTAGGTATGAACAAGTTAAAGAGCATAATTTCCAAGAAAACATCATGAAACAAAAGAGAGTTCAGTGAACAAATTNGGCAAGGGGTGCAATGATAACAGGGAAATGTAGGTATTACATGTGGGTGACTCTTTAGAGGCCGAGATGCACCTTTTCATGGATGCCATTGTTTCCTAGCCCATTCAATGCCTTTAATTATTTGTCTTGTTTTTTTTTTCTTTTCAAGGGAATAATTGGAGGACACTGTCCTAGTGTGGTGACTAGTGGTGACAACATTACCCACAAGTACTTCACGAAAATGAGAAGGTTGGCTCGTGTTGAGACCCCCTTTCTCTTGGCTATGCCATCAAGAGACACTACCCTAGTTTGGTGACCATATGGATGAAAGTGTCATACTGCTACATGCCCATGGACCTAATAGGTCAGCTCCTGATGAGACCTCCTATCCACCAACTAGATCTTGAGTTTTATTTTATTTTGCGGGTCCCCTTTTCTTGCTGATAAGCCATTTATTGCTTTCTCGGGAATCCCTGGGCGAAGCATCTCAAGGTTTCATTTTGGCTATTAAATTTTTCCAACTAATTTTATCCCCTGGGCATTTAGCCCCTTCTTCCCACAAGGCAAGGTACAACCCTTACTAGCTTGGAAAACCCAATGCCTGAACCAAGGTAGGGGGAAGATGAGAGGGGCAATGATGAAAAGTGGTAAGTATGGAAGGAATGGCCGATGATATTTCATAGACCCACCTAGTAGCAATCCATCCCCAAGGGAAGATTCTTATTAGGGCACTCTGTCATCCCCCCTAGGTATGAACAAGTTAAAGAGCATAATTTCCAAGAAAACATCATGAAACAAAAGAGAGTTCAGTGAACAAATTCAAATGCTTCGAAAATCAAAGTGACACATACCATGATACCCAGACTCATTACCTCATGGAGAAATACCCACTACTACTTTAAAATCAGGCCGATGGGATGGATGCTACTGCTGCCAATAGATAGGATGCACTGAAGAAAAGTTAGGCCCTCCAGGGACAAGCTCAAGTCATATGGCTCTCGGTACTCCATGTCTAGGACCTGTGGGCCTTGAGACATAATATCCTTAGTTATCCCTAGGACATACATAATATCCTTAGTTATCCCTAGAACAAGGGATAACACACCCTACATGGGAATTTATCTTTATCTATCTTGGTTACATTCTCTTGCTATGGTTTGAATTTGATATTGGTGGAACAAGTGATGCACACTTTCTCTTGGAGCATATTTCTTTCTTTATGGTGGATATTGCTTGGTTAAAGAAGGAGTTTATCTTGTTTTGTGCTTGGACTAGGTAAAGAAACTATCTTGCTTCTTCTTTTTCTTGGTAAAAGTCTAATATTCTAAGTTTATTGGAGAGTATAAGTTCATACAACTCCACTAAGACCATCATTTTTCCTTGAATCAATTTATTGCATAAAGGAATACTAGGAGGAGTAAAAGGGTTTACACCATCCTAGGGTTTTCCCTAGTTGATTTAGCTTGCCTTGGGGAGTAAAAGGACTTAAAACACCAAGGAAATAGATCTAATAACTCATCAATTTTAAAGACTCCATAACCCAATAGCTAAAGGCACTAGTCGCTTGCATTGAAGAAATAAAATAATTTCATTGGGATACATAAAAACACGAGATATTGGAATTGTTTGAGTTGGAAACTTTTTTGCATGCTAAGAGATTGTCAATGCCACTAAGGTGTATTGATTGGATTAGTATTCTTATAGCTAGAACTCATTAAAATATATAGCCATTAGGGTTGCATAAAATCATTCTTTTACTTACTTATAATTCACATTTCAAATGTTAGAAGTTGTTAGCAATTTATCCCTATAATCTACTAGTACTAACACATCTTTTGGGTGGATTACTTGTGATTTTTGGTGGCTGATTTTTCTGCTGTAACAAATTGTTTTATACAACCATAAGGATGAAAATATGTATCTGAAATAATTTTCTATAACATACTTTCATCGATGCTAAAGTCTTATGCTTTTATACTTGAGTTGTACTAGCTTTTACTAGCTTATCTCTTGCATTATTTACGTGACTTTTAGCATATTATCTAGCAGATTTTTTAACTGTTTCTTGCTGATATATATATCTATTGACTTCTGCAAATAGGGAAAAAAATATTAACTTTATTTTCCACTTAACATATATCTTGTGTACTTGGTTTTTCTTATGTCTCGAGAAGGTACTATCATCATATGTATGTACTCAAACTTCTTGGAAACCTTTGAACACTACCAAGATTTATTCCAAGACACTTTCCATCTAGTATATTTTCCTATAGGGGCCTTATATCCACTCACTCATTTTCCATCTCATTCCCCCCTAGGCTCACCTGATATTCCCCCCTTGATGTGATCACTTAACCTATAAAGTGACTGAAGTACCTATATAAGGTGAAAGTGGGTAGGTATTCTCCTAGTTGTCACCATCTTGTGGTTTTGGTAGGGATTTTCCCAACCTACAACCTATGTGATAACAAACCCCAAAAGAAGTTCCTTGAGAATGGGGACTTATGCTAAACTATCACCTCAATATTATGGATTGTTTGAAGTCCTAAAAAAAGTGGGACCAATAGCATACAAAATAGCATTACCACCTACTATTAGAGCTCATAATGTGTTCCATGTGTCCTTATTAAAGAGATATGTTCATGAGTCTATTCATGTTATTGATTGGACTGTGATACATGTGGAATCAGAGGGAGAATTCTAGCCTGAACTGCGATGTATCCTGGATAGGAGAGAAATAATGCTTTGAGACCGAGCCATCATGTAGGTCAAGGTGCAATGGAAGTACTTTGGAGCATATGAGGCTACATGGGAGTTGGAGGATGCCATAAGATTGACATACCCATTTTGTTTGTACAATTGCATGTACATGGTGTTTTAAACATCGAGGACTAGGTTTCCTTAAGGGGGAGGGGAATGTCACACCCTGTTTTCCCTCATGACTATAATTGTGCTAAAAAACTTCATATAATGTAATTATAAAGCATGTAATTATGTTTTTATTAATGTAAAACACCAG
Source organism: Picea glauca (assembly GCA_000966675.3). Taxonomy (NCBI): domain Eukaryota; kingdom Viridiplantae; phylum Streptophyta; class Pinopsida; order Pinales; family Pinaceae; genus Picea; species Picea glauca. Next base: position 2,844 of record JZKD02S0501887.1, on the reverse strand, counting down.
ACAATTGACTGAGAAGGAAAATCCTTGAGTATCGGACATGATATCAAAAGTGGGAATTGATGAAGAAGAATTGATGAAGTAAGATGGTTGGTGATGTGGATTTTATTAGATGGAAGTTGGGAAGTTTCAGTTTGGAAACTAGGAAGATTTCTTAGCAAGCTTGCATACACTTGCAAAACATAAATACACACCTACCGACGTACTTGAACCTGCATGGATCCATGTCAGCATTTATGAAAAAACAAGACTAGTGGTTGAGGTAGTTAATAATGTTGAAAAATATGATTTTTTGAAGAGGTAAGGGTCTACTAAAAAATATGATAGAAGTACATTCCTGGGATTTACCCTTCAAAATTTGGACCCCTCACCAAAGGTATCTTCTGATAGAAGTCATGAGAATCCATTTTTCCACCTATTACCCGTCGTGTCAACATGTACTGGAATGGATTCATGAAAACAATGACAGTGGTCTTGTTAAACAAAACATAATGACAGAACCGTTGAATAGCATGAACTGCTACCAACACAAGTTTTTCAATGTGAGAATAATTAAGTTTCGGTCCTATGAGGCCTCGGCTCAGGTAATAGATCGCGTATTCTGCGAACAAGTCATGTTCCTGAACTAAAACCATGCCAATGGTTGACTCTTCTACAACCAGATATAATAAGAAATCTTTGTTATAGTTCAATGGCCGGAGCAGAGGGGAAGTTGTGAGGGCATGTTTCAATGCGTCCAAAGAGTATTGAGCTGCATCGTCCCAGTAAAAGGGAACGTATTTATTTAGTAAGTGCATAAATCCCTTGGTGATTTCAGCATAGTTGGCGATGAAGCATCGTAAAAAGTTTTCCTTGCCTTGTAGACTCTGAAGTTGAAGGATTGTATGTGGGGGGGGAAACTAAATTATTGCCTCAACCTTGAGAGGATCGAACATGTTCCCTATTGTTGACACTATGAAACCTAACAATCATCCTGACGTTACGCAGAAGCTGCACTTGTTTGGATTCAGGTGAATCCAAAAGTAGTGACAACGTTCGAAGATAAGTCAGAGGTGTGTGGGATGATCCATTCTCTTGCGAGATCGTGATGCTAAATCATCTAGATAGGTCTTGAATATATGCATGAGGTCATGAAAATAAAAAGACATGGCCCGCTGAAAGGTGGCTCCAGTATTTTTGAGACCAAAAGGCATTTTACGATATGCGAATGTACCCCATGGGTAGATGAATGTCATTTTGTGTTGGTCTTCGGTTTTGATTTGAATTTGATTATATCCCGAAAAAACGTCCATGAAAGAAAAGGCTTCACAACCCACACATTCATCAATGATTTGGTCGATGAATGGTGTGGGAAAATTATCTTTGGGACATGCCTTATTCAAATCATGGAAGTCGGTACATACCCAAATTATGCCTTGTTTTTTATTGACCGGCATGGGGTTTGACACCCATTGGGTCAAATGGATAGGATAGATAAACTCGAATTTTAGCAATTTCTCAACCTCAACCTTAATGGCTGCTTCTTTCTTAGGATTAACTGGATGAATCTTCTGCCAAACCAGCTTGGCATCAAGATACGTTGTGATTTCATGTTCAACTATTTTTTGATTGATGCCTGGCATTTCCTCATAAGACCAGGGAAAAACATCACAAAATTCTTTGAAAATATCTATGTAGACTTGAATCTCTTCGGGGGAATAGTTATCTCCAACGAAGACATTCTCCATGACACCAGGATTTCAAGAGATATTGATTAGTAAGGTTTCAGCAATAGTTTCCATATTACCCTGAGCATAAACCTCATGTGTATCTAAGGGATTAATAGGACAAGACCGATCTCCCATCATGGTCACGGTGAACTCTCCCACTTCAATTCGACTTAACTCTGGGAGGAAGCATGATTTGTGATCAATATATTCCCAGGGTTTATCTGGATTAGTCATTGCTTCAATTATGGCTTCATCAGAGGGAAAGACTAAGTCCAATGAATCAGTGTGAGTGAGAGAACCTTGAGCCCAAATAGTCTCTAGAAGTGGATCTAACTCTTGTGCAGGAGTTGGATAAGTGTGGGATGAAGTTTGCTGGACTAAGGAGTATTCTAATTCAGCTGTGGATAAGGGCATGGACATGCCTGGGTGTCCTGTCTCATCCATCATGGCCGATGGGGAAGGAAGTGTCCATGGATCTGCGAAGTAAGTCATGCGGAACAATGAAACTTGAAAAATCTCAACCTTATGGTGATTTGATATAAACTTGATATCGCCTTGAGGGGGTGGGTAATCAAAGGTACCCATCAAATATGGGCATAAACCAACCCCTACGTTGACAACACCTGCTTGAGGATGATCAATCATCAGGACTGTGGATTCCCCCAAAGCAAGGTTAGGTCTGGAGAAGGACAATTGATCAATGGTCACTATCCGGCCTTCATGTGGAAACAATAAGAACCGAAAAACTATGGCAACCACTGCTTGCATGGCATAAGTCCAACTCCTTCCTAACAAGAGGTTATAGTCGAGGGGAGCATCAACTACCTCTACTTTGACACAAACAATCTTCCCTCCTAACTACACGGGGAAAGAAGGGACGATACCATGTGGCTGTCGAAAGCGGTGAGGAGAGTAGGTGACGGAGACAAAATGGGATGGCCAATGACCTTCCAACATGCCAATGACATAACACATGTCGAGGTTCCCTCATCAACCACCATGCGGAAGATATTCTGAGTAAACGTTTTCGTGGGATAAGCCACTACTATCTGAAACGCTACGTGGTAAGGTAGACGAGGTTTTAATTCGGTTGTATCCAACATGATTGTACCTAGATTAAAAGTCTCGATAGATCCTA
>JZKD02S0501876.1:0-16932 GCA_000966675.3 Picea glauca | reverse complement strand
TCTGGGATATGGACACTCACTGACAGTGAAGTGACACCAGAGAAATGAAAAATTAGCTTGTATTTTCAGCATTCTCGATGTATCATTTTCCTTTTGAAATTTTCATGCCTTCCCAAAACTAATTCTGGTTGTGAAGGGTGTACTATATAAATCAATCTAATATGGGCATGATTCTAACTTTTTCTTTGTATCATACAAAATTTTTCTCATCAAAATTGACATTTTGAAACACTATGGGACCTACTCTTTCTCACTTGGGTCGTGCATCACTGCACTTCCATTCTCAAATGTTTATGTTTAGTTGCCTCTTTGTAGAGATTCCTGTCTTCACCTAGTGTGTCTCCATTTGTTATTCCAGGAATCACAACGTCCCTTTTTATTTTACATTTTACTTGTAAATCCTCCTCTCCAAGAAAATGGGACCCCTCTTTTCTTCTATAAGAGCCTTTTGACTTGAAAATTTTCCTAAAATGATTGATTTTTGTTTACCTCACTCTCAATAGACCACCTTATTGTGTTTTTTTGGTTTTGATTGAATCCTTATCTTCAATACTTAGAAAAATATTTGTAAGTCATTTTCTGATTGTCAAAAGAGTTTGTTTAAACTTCTCTGGTATGTACCAGAGGAGTTCCCTTTAAGTGGTCGTGTTTTCACTGGAGGATTTCCTCCGAACTCTCCTAAAATGCTAATTTGATAACTGGCCAACTTAATGCTAACTCCTCCAGTTTGACCAGAGGCGTTCTTACAAAATCCTTCGGTCAAACCAAGAGAGTTCTACGAAACTGCTTTGAGCACTTATTTCACTCACTAAGTGTGTTAGTAGTAAGTCCTCTGGTTTAATTGGAGGACATCTTGTCATCACCTTTAGTAGCACCAAATCTCTTCATGTTGACTTCTCTACCGCATTAATCACTCAACCAAAGAACTTTGTGGTATCTTCTCTGGTCCATACCAGAGTACTTCCCACCAATGTGTTTGGTGTAACTGGATACCTTTCTAACATCGCTTCCGGTGAAGACATTTAAACCTCCCCAATCACATCAACTACACACAATGGTTATAAAATGGTTCTCTCCCTCAAACATTTATCCATTTTTCTTTCGAGCGCTAGGGAGAAGAAAGAAGTGTCAAGTGCCTAATCGTCGAGCTTCTCACTTACAAAATATTTTCACCCACCATATTTCGATCGCCTTATACGTGTCGTTTCATTTTTCCAAGTAATCCCTAGCTCTAGAATTTCCATTTTTTTAAGGGTTAGGGTTTTGGTTTGTATTCAGGGTTAATTTATGCATTAATTTCATCGACCACCCCCTCAAACCTCATCCTCCACTGGTTTTCTTGACTGATACCATTAGTGCCGAAGACCCCTCCTCATCTCTGGTCATTGGTCGAGCTTCATTGTATCAACATTAACATAACCCCATAATCCTGACCTAGTTCTAAACCCAATTCAGATCGATCCCTTGGTACCTTCCTGGGGGGATCTTTGCAGATTTTGACTTTCTTTGAGGGGATCCCCCCTAAGCTCCATTTCCATATGGACCGAGTCGTCGAATCATAGAACACCAGATCTTCCCAAGCCCTAACTATTACACACCCGACCCCCTAAGTATCCTTTTAATGGATGGGGCTATAAATTTTCTTCTTTCCTACAACTCTCTGAATTCCTTGAATGAGGACACCATCATCGTGTGCTCATTGAGATATTTCCAATGACTAAAACCTTGCCCAAAATAAATCTCTGGTCTCAAAGTTATATCCTTTCGAAGTTTTTTGGGAATCATTTTCCAATGGCTANTCTGGGATATGGACACTCACTGACAGTGAAGTGACACCAGAGAAATGAAAAATTAGCTTGTATTTTCAGCATTCTCGATGTATCATTTTCCTTTTGAAATTTTCATGCCTTCCCAAAACTAATTCTGGTTGTGAAGGGTGTACTATATAAATCAATCTAATATGGGCATGATTCTAACTTTTTCTTTGTATCATACAAAATTTTTCTCATCAAAATTGACATTTTGAAACACTATGGGACCTACTCTTTCTCACTTGGGTCGTGCATCACTGCACTTCCATTCTCAAATGTTTATGTTTAGTTGCCTCTTTGTAGAGATTCCTGTCTTCACCTAGTGTGTCTCCATTTGTTATTCCAGGAATCACAACGTCCCTTTTTATTTTACATTTTACTTGTAAATCCTCCTCTCCAAGAAAATGGGACCCCTCTTTTCTTCTATAAGAGCCTTTTGACTTGAAAATTTTCCTAAAATGATTGATTTTTGTTTACCTCACTCTCAATAGACCACCTTATTGTGTTTTTTTGGTTTTGATTGAATCCTTATCTTCAATACTTAGAAAAATATTTGTAAGTCATTTTCTGATTGTCAAAAGAGTTTGTTTAAACTTCTCTGGTATGTACCAGAGGAGTTCCCTTTAAGTGGTCGTGTTTTCACTGGAGGATTTCCTCCGAACTCTCCTAAAATGCTAATTTGATAACTGGCCAACTTAATGCTAACTCCTCCAGTTTGACCAGAGGCGTTCTTACAAAATCCTTCGGTCAAACCAAGAGAGTTCTACGAAACTGCTTTGAGCACTTATTTCACTCACTAAGTGTGTTAGTAGTAAGTCCTCTGGTTTAATTGGAGGACATCTTGTCATCACCTTTAGTAGCACCAAATCTCTTCATGTTGACTTCTCTACCGCATTAATCACTCAACCAAAGAACTTTGTGGTATCTTCTCTGGTCCATACCAGAGTACTTCCCACCAATGTGTTTGGTGTAACTGGATACCTTTCTAACATCACTTCCGGTGAAGACATTTAAACCTCCCCAATCACATCAACTACACACAATGGTTATAAAATGAGTCTCTCCCTCAAACATTTATCCATTTTTCTTTCGAGCGCTAGGGAGAAGAAAGAAGTGTCAAGTGCCTAATCGTCGAGCTTCTCACTTACAAAATATTTTCACCCACCATATTTTGATCGCCTTATACGTGTCGTTTCATTTTTCCAAGTAATCCCTAGCTCTAGAATTTCCATTTTTTTAAGGGTTAGGGTTTTGGTTTGTATTCAGGGTTAATTTACGCATTAATTTCATCGACCACCCCCTCAAACCTCATCCTCCACTGGTTTTCTTGACTGATACCATTAGCGCCGAAGACCCCTCCTCATCTCTGGTCATTGGTCGAGCTTCATTGTATCAACATTAACATAACCCCATAATACTGACCTAGTTCTAAACCCAATTCAGATCGAGCCCTTGGTACCTTCTCGGGGGGATCTTTGCATATTTTGACTTTCTTTGAGGGGATCCCCCCTAAGCTCCATTTCCATATGGACCGAGTCGTCGAATCATATAACACCAGATCTGCCCAAGCCCTAACTATTACACACCCGACCCCCTAAGTATCCTTTTAATGGATGGGGCTATAAATTTTCTTCTTTCCTACAACTCTCTGAATTCCTTGAATGAGGACACCATCGTCGTGTGCTCATTGAGATATTTCCAATGACTAAAACCTTGCCCAGAATAAATCTCTGGTCTCAAAGTTATATCCTTTCGATTTTTTTTGGGAATCATTTTCCAATGGCTATCCCCTTTGCCACATGGCATCCATGTAGCTTCAACCTTCACATAGCATTAGACATGGCATGGTCATGACCTGGGTCATCACTCCCTGACGATGACGTGGTTTTTGGTTGCAAGGAGTATCTCCTGATTTTCGCGAACAATGGGCCTTCGAACCTTCATCGTTCTCGTACTAGTTTACAATTTTCTCAGAGACATAAAGTCTCGAAGTCTCCTTCTGCTCTAGAATATATGGTGGAGCTCTATCCACCCTTAGATCTGATGGTTGAGATTTGTCTGCACTTAACACATGGTTTAGACTTGACAAGGGGGTTTGTTCCCACACCTAGCTCATGACCAATCCCATGATGCCACATGGAACCATCCAAGAACACCACATCACCATATTATATGCAGGCCTGTCCAATCAGAGCTGGACACTACAACATGGGAAACTTCATCTCTTTGGCACTTCAATGATTCGACACTTTGGTGCTTCGACACTTCAATGCTTCAACGTTTAAACCACCTTCCTACATCCTTGAGTTTTCCTAGAGACCTGAAGTCCTGAAGTTATGGACTTTTGAAGAGGATCCCACACATGTCCTACGATGATACTTAAGGATAATCATGGGATTTATTTAATCCCAGTAATTAAATAATCTTCCGGTCTTCGTCCATAGCCCAAGCTACGCTTTAATTCAAACTCTCGAAATATCAAAAGATGAAGTCTCAAAGTCACATGGTCCATCGATATGAGAACCTTCATGATCCTCCTTGGTTATTCGATCGAGAACAATGGAAGGATAGAATAAGGATGAATATTGATCGACAACTTCTAGTATTCACTACTTCATGAAATCCCCTGACGATAATACTCTCGAGAGGTTGAAGGATACATGGTTATATAAGCTGCGAATTCATGAATTAGCGAAGTCCTTCTGGCCGTCTGATGAGGTATATGGTTCATGTGTCTTATCCAATGTCGATCTATAAGAGGAGGATGATGATGATTAGACCATTTATCTATGATCAAGATCAATGGTGTATAAAGTCCCCGTGACTTGGGAGTTGGTCAGGGATTAACGAGGAGGTTGATCCCACGATAACGAATAAGAAAATTCCAGTTGTTGGTCAAACCATAAGGTAACCCTGCCTTCAGATTGCCTTCGACATGATTAGAGCGTTGTGTGGTTCAAACATCCAAGAGTCCTGAACCTCCTAAGTCCCAAAGCCCAGATAGCTTAGCTCCTTTTGAGCACATCGAAGGGTTCTAGGACCCTGGTCATATGGGACATTGAAAAACCCAAGTGGGATACACTCTTAAATATTATCCAAGATTTGGTTAAGTTCATGGACTCGAGCTTCTGGTCACTTGGGAGAATAGTTTGAAGGAAACACCCTCCATTTACAGAACTCAAACTCTATAACAAGAAAAAGGAATTTTGAGGGATTGACAAGTTCAGAACAATCCTGTAGAGTCTATCCCAACTCTATAATTGAGGATTTGATACTTAAAAAATCATTTTGAGGATTAACACCTATAGAATCAGACATATGGTCATCTCACCATTTTCCCCAATTTTGTTTAAGACCCATTAATATCTGTCCTCCTTTACTAAACAAAACTAAACAAAAATCCTTTGGAAGAATATGATATAAAAATTCTATTTCAATTTTCCTAGGCCGTTAGGCCTGCAGAGCCACAGAGTCTACCAGTCAAAAAGGTAAAATTTTATTCTAGTATCTGACTCAAGAAAACATGTATCGCAACAAAACCAGTCAATACAATATAAACCCATAATTTCACTTATTTGAAACCTTTAAATCTGTTGGAAACTATTGAAGGGGTGCCCTTTTTACACCCAACCATAGGGACAGTTTATCTTGGAATAATTCCTCAACTGTCCACCCCTAGCTAGATCATGATGCCATGAGAGGGATTCTGCTTTATCTCAATAACAACAAGGGACAAAGGTTACTCTCCCTTTCCCACAGGAACCTGGAAATTTAGCTTTCTATCCACCAAGCAAGGGAGTGTGCTGAGATTATTCACTCAATCACTACAGCTTTGTTTATCAACTTGATTAGAAAACATTTTCCAAGCATTCCTGTAACCATAAAAAGTTATTTCTTAGTTCCCTTCAGAACCATAGAGTCTCGTGCCCTCTTCTCTTATTGATTGGTCCTCAGACCCATTCGTGTGTCTCTTCTTCTGCCCTCTGCCCACAATTTTTCCTTCCTTTTCTTTCATTTTTCAACAAGATTTCGTGGGTCATATTAGGAAGTTTCCAAATGGATACTCTATGCATCTCCCCATTGATTCATGAGGAATACTTACCAACTAACAACCTGACTAGTAATTAAGTTTTTTATGGGCCATAAGATTGTTCTAGGTCTGTGCACTTTATATCTAAAAGAGTACCATCATGACAGGGGTCATCTCACCATTATTGGTTCCCCTTACCATCCTTCTCACTGATCATGATCTATTTGGAAATCCTCTTTCAACATTCATGCCACAATTTCATTTTATTAATTAACAAAATATATACATTACCTTCTATAGCAATGTTCATTGTCTTTCCAACATTCACATGACAGATATGTCCATAGTCTTGTTCACAATAATAATAATAATATTTACAATCTGGGGGAAAAATGGGTGTTACAATCCCCTCCCCCTTAAAAGGAACACTACCCCAGTTTTCTACCAGTTGTTGTGGTTTTTATGTAAAACAATGAACACCAATGGGTATGCATGTTTCATGGTATCCTCCAATTGCCATGTAGTTTCATTTGGACCAAAGTGTTTCCACTGCACCTTGACCTGGGAAATGGTTTTGTTCATGAGTGAAATTTCTTTCCTGTCTAGTTTGTATTGTGGTTCTAGTAGGAATTCTCCCTTCGGTTCCACCTGGATCATAAACCAATCAATTATATGATTAGAGTCATGTACATATTTCTTCAATAATGAAACATGGAAAACATTATGCACTTTTACTATGGGAGGAAGTACTAGTCTATATGCTACAGGTCCCACTTTGTCCAGAATTTCAAAGGGTCCACAAAACCAAGGTGCCATCTTGGCACAAGTTCCCATTCTCAAGGAACTTCATCTTGGTATGATTTGAAGGTACACATGATCCCCTGCTTTGAACTCCCTAGGAGTCCTATTTTTGTCTGCATAGCTCTTCTACTTGTCTTGATCTATCTTCTGATTCTGTTTTATTTGAACTATTTGTTTTTCCAATTATTTTAGTAGTTATGGCCCAAGGGTTTTTCTGTCTACTAGGTTATTCCACCTGATTGGCATGTTGCATTGTTTACCATAGAGAGCCTCAAAAGGGATCTTCTTCAATAACTCCCTATAAACATTGTTATAAGGAAAATATACCAGTGGTAGGTAGTATTCCCACTTCCTGGGTTGATGCAGGACATGCATCCTTAACATGTCCTCTAATACCTAATTTACCCTCTCTGTCTGTCTATCCGTTTGAGGGTGATAGGATGTACTAAATAGCAATTTAGTTTCAAAACCAACAAACAAATATTTCAAAAAATTTGAAGTAAATTTTGTATCCCTGACAGATATGATCTTCTTAGGCATGACATGTAGTCTAAATATTTATTTCATGGAGATATTGGCAATATCTATTGCCTTGAAAGTTGACTTTACAGGAATGAAGTGCGAAACCTTACTCAACTTATCCACAACTACCATAATAACATCATTCTGTTTGGTTGATTTAGGCAACCCTGTGATGAAATCCATGGAGATGGTTTCCCATTTACACTCTGGAATTGGTAGGGGATGCAACAACCCTGCTAGGTGCATGTGCTCCACCTTAACTTGCTGAAATTCTAATCACTTAGCCAAGTAGTCATATATGTCCTTCTTCATCCTTGACTAATAAAATAGTTTCTTGGTGGTTGTGATCATTTTCTGATAATCAGGGTGGCTAGTGTATGGTCTCTTATGCAATCCATCCATTATGACCCTATTCAAGTCATCACAATTTTGGATATACAACCTACTCTTGTAAGTTAGTAGGCCATCAATCAACAATTGATACCTCTCATACTTCAGCCCCGTGGGCTCTTGCTCTAGGCATACTTTCACATTTTTGAAAAACTCATCTACTTCTTGTGCACTTCTAACTCTCTCCTTGATGTATGAATCACAGGTACTCATAGCCTCCAAGTGAATCACTTTCATACTTCTACCAAGGGTATCAACCACTCTATTTTCCTTTCCCTTAATATGTTTTATTTCAACATCAATTTCACTAAGGAGATCCATCCACCTAGCTTTCCTAGCGTTGAGTTTGGGCTAGTCAAACAAGTATCTCAACCCACTGTGGTTTGTCATAAGTACAAATATTCTTCCTAGGAGGTAATGCCTCTACATTTTTAAATCATGTGCTATGGCATCCAATTCCAATTCATGGGTCACATAATTGATTTCATGCTCATTTAATTTTATGGATTCATAACATATTAGTTTCCCTTATTACATGAGGACTTCTTCGAGTTCTTCCTTGATGGAATCTACACACACTAGGAATTCCTCACATGGGTCTGCAATTTTCATTACTAGTGCATTGGTTAAAAGGTGTTTTAGTTGGTGAAAAATCTCCTCACATTCTGCAGTCCAAACAAACTTAACTCCCTTTTTCCATAGGGAGGTGATTGGGAAACCAATCTTGGAGAACCCCTTTATGGACCTTCTATATTATCCTGCTAGGACCATAAAGGACATGATATCAAATACATCCTTGGGTGTAGGCCAATCCATGATGGATTTGATCTTGTCAAGGTAAACTGCTACTCATTCCTCAGTGATGACATGGCCTAAGTAATTAACCCTTTTTGAAAATAATTCATAGTTACTAAAATTGGTATAGAGTTTGTGGTCTCTTAGCACTTGAAGCACATACTTGAGGTGTTATTCATGCTCTTCCATGCTCTTAGAATAGATCGGAATGTCTTTTATGAATACCAACACAAATTTGTCCAAAAATTTACTTAGTACATTATTCATCAAACACATAAGGTGGATGATGCACAAATTCATAGTGCCCATACCTTGTCCTAAAGGTTGTGTTATGTATGTCTTCATCCTTAATTTGGAATTGATGGTATCCAAAACTTAATTCAATTTTGGAAAATATTATAGCACCCCTTAGCTGGTCAAATAGGTCATCAATTCATGGCAAGGGATACTTATTCTTAATGGTCATCTTGTTGAGTTGTCTATAGTCTATGAACAACCTGAGGGTTCCATCCTTCTTCTTTACAAATAAAATTGGTGCACCCCAAGGGGACACACTGGGCCGGATGTAAAATTTTTCCAACATCTCTTTCAGTTGCAGTTTGAGCTCAACTAGCTCTGGTGTACTCATTCTATAGGGTTCTCTAGACATTGGAACCACCTCACGTACAAGTTCTATTGAGAAATCAATATCTCTTCTTGGACGTAGACCTGAAGCCTCTTATGTAAATACATATTTGTACCCTTTTAATATAGGGTGGTCCTCTAGTCTTGTTGTACTATTCTCAACAGAGTTCAGTACTTGTATTGCATACAAAGGACATCCTTTTATGCAATAATTCTTCACTTGAAGGGCTGAGACTTGTCTCACTAAGACATGTTTTTGAATTCCTTGTAGGCTTATTTTCTCCCCTTCCTCAGATTCACATTCTAAGGTTTTATTGTAATAATCTAACTTGGCTTTATGGACAATCAACCAATCCATGCCAAGAAATATGTTGTAAGATACTAAAGGAAGTATGTTTAGAGTTGTTTGGGTGGCTATCCCATTCACAATGAATTGGAATGTTGGTAAGACCTCTGTTACCTTTATTTTTGTTCGAGTGGCTAGTTGCACCAGCCATGATTTAACATGTTTTACTGGTTGCAACTTACATTTTTCAATAGTTTGAGGGGAAACATAACTCATATTATAACCAAGGTCAATCAAAATAGAAAAAGGATGGTAGGAAATCACACCTTCCATCTCCACCACAGAAGCTTGGTGATCAACTTGTCTATTATCCAATACTGCATAAACTCATGGCATGCTCATGTCCACATCATTGACTATGGTGGCTTCCTGGATGTTGTATACCCTCCTATTGTCTTGTTTTCTATGTGGACAGTCCCTCAACAAATGTTCTTCTCCACATCCCCAACACTTCAAGGGTCCTTTATTTGTATTATCAGTCTTTCCTGGGGNTGACTTCTCTACCGCATTAATCACTCAACCAAAGAACTTTGTGGTATCTTCTCTGGTCCATACCAGAGTACTTCCCACCAATGTGTTTGGTGTAACTGGATACCTTTCTAACATCACTTCCGGTGAAGACATTTAAACCTCCCCAATCACATCAACTACACACAATGGTTATAAAATGAGTCTCTCCCTCAAACATTTATCCATTTTTCTTTCGAGCGCTAGGGAGAAGAAAGAAGTGTCAAGTGCCTAATCGTCGAGCTTCTCACTTACAAAATATTTTCACCCACCATATTTTGATCGCCTTATACGTGTCGTTTCATTTTTCCAAGTAATCCCTAGCTCTAGAATTTCCATTTTTTTAAGGGTTAGGGTTTTGGTTTGTATTCAGGGTTAATTTACGCATTAATTTCATCGACCACCCCCTCAAACCTCATCCTCCACTGGTTTTCTTGACTGATACCATTAGCGCCGAAGACCCCTCCTCATCTCTGGTCATTGGTCGAGCTTCATTGTATCAACATTAACATAACCCCATAATACTGACCTAGTTCTAAACCCAATTCAGATCGAGCCCTTGGTACCTTCTCGGGGGGATCTTTGCATATTTTGACTTTCTTTGAGGGGATCCCCCCTAAGCTCCATTTCCATATGGACCGAGTCGTCGAATCATATAACACCAGATCTGCCCAAGCCCTAACTATTACACACCCGACCCCCTAAGTATCCTTTTAATGGATGGGGCTATAAATTTTCTTCTTTCCTACAACTCTCTGAATTCCTTGAATGAGGACACCATCGTCGTGTGCTCATTGAGATATTTCCAATGACTAAAACCTTGCCCAGAATAAATCTCTGGTCTCAAAGTTATATCCTTTCGATTTTTTTTGGGAATCATTTTCCAATGGCTATCCCCTTTGCCACATGGCATCCATGTAGCTTCAACCTTCACATAGCATTAGACATGGCATGGTCATGACCTGGGTCATCACTCCCTGACGATGACGTGGTTTTTGGTTGCAAGGAGTATCTCCTGATTTTCGCGAACAATGGGCCTTCGAACCTTCATCGTTCTCGTACTAGTTTACAATTTTCTCAGAGACATAAAGTCTCGAAGTCTCCTTCTGCTCTAGAATATATGGTGGAGCTCTATCCACCCTTAGATCTGATGGTTGAGATTTGTCTGCACTTAACACATGGTTTAGACTTGACAAGGGGGTTTGTTCCCACACCTAGCTCATGACCAATCCCATGATGCCACATGGAACCATCCAAGAACACCACATCACCATATTATATGCAGGCCTGTCCAATCAGAGCTGGACACTACAACATGGGAAACTTCATCTCTTTGGCACTTCAATGATTCGACACTTTGGTGCTTCGACACTTCAATGCTTCAACGTTTAAACCACCTTCCTACATCCTTGAGTTTTCCTAGAGACCTGAAGTCCTGAAGTTATGGACTTTTGAAGAGGATCCCACACATGTCCTACGATGATACTTAAGGATAATCATGGGATTTATTTAATCCCAGTAATTAAATAATCTTCCGGTCTTCGTCCATAGCCCAAGCTACGCTTTAATTCAAACTCTCGAAATATCAAAAGATGAAGTCTCAAAGTCACATGGTCCATCGATATGAGAACCTTCATGATCCTCCTTGGTTATTCGATCGAGAACAATGGAAGGATAGAATAAGGATGAATATTGATCGACAACTTCTAGTATTCACTACTTCATGAAATCCCCTGACGATAATACTCTCGAGAGGTTGAAGGATACATGGTTATATAAGCTGCGAATTCATGAATTAGCGAAGTCCTTCTGGCCGTCTGATGAGGTATATGGTTCATGTGTCTTATCCAATGTCGATCTATAAGAGGAGGATGATGATGATTAGACCATTTATCTATGATCAAGATCAATGGTGTATAAAGTCCCCGTGACTTGGGAGTTGGTCAGGGATTAACGAGGAGGTTGATCCCACGATAACGAATAAGAAAATTCCAGTTGTTGGTCAAACCATAAGGTAACCCTGCCTTCAGATTGCCTTCGACATGATTAGAGCGTTGTGTGGTTCAAACATCCAAGAGTCCTGAACCTCCTAAGTCCCAAAGCCCAGATAGCTTAGCTCCTTTTGAGCACATCGAAGGGTTCTAGGACCCTGGTCATATGGGACATTGAAAAACCCAAGTGGGATACACTCTTAAATATTATCCAAGATTTGGTTAAGTTCATGGACTCGAGCTTCTGGTCACTTGGGAGAATAGTTTGAAGGAAACACCCTCCATTTACAGAACTCAAACTCTATAACAAGAAAAAGGAATTTTGAGGGATTGACAAGTTCAGAACAATCCTGTAGAGTCTATCCCAACTCTATAATTGAGGATTTGATACTTAAAAAATCATTTTGAGGATTAACACCTATAGAATCAGACATATGGTCATCTCACCATTTTCCCCAATTTTGTTTAAGACCCATTAATATCTGTCCTCCTTTACTAAACAAAACTAAACAAAAATCCTTTGGAAGAATATGATATAAAAATTCTATTTCAATTTTCCTAGGCCGTTAGGCCTGCAGAGCCACAGAGTCTACCAGTCAAAAAGGTAAAATTTTATTCTAGTATCTGACTCAAGAAAACATGTATCGCAACAAAACCAGTCAATACAATATAAACCCATAATTTCACTTATTTGAAACCTTTAAATCTGTTGGAAACTATTGAAGGGGTGCCCTTTTTACACCCAACCATAGGGACAGTTTATCTTGGAATAATTCCTCAACTGTCCACCCCTAGCTAGATCATGATGCCATGAGAGGGATTCTGCTTTATCTCAATAACAACAAGGGACAAAGGTTACTCTCCCTTTCCCACAGGAACCTGGAAATTTAGCTTTCTATCCACCAAGCAAGGGAGTGTGCTGAGATTATTCACTCAATCACTACAGCTTTGTTTATCAACTTGATTAGAAAACATTTTCCAAGCATTCCTGTAACCATAAAAAGTTATTTCTTAGTTCCCTTCAGAACCATAGAGTCTCGTGCCCTCTTCTCTTATTGATTGGTCCTCAGACCCATTCGTGTGTCTCTTCTTCTGCCCTCTGCCCACAATTTTTCCTTCCTTTTCTTTCATTTTTCAACAAGATTTCGTGGGTCATATTAGGAAGTTTCCAAATGGATACTCTATGCATCTCCCCATTGATTCATGAGGAATACTTACCAACTAACAACCTGACTAGTAATTAAGTTTTTTATGGGCCATAAGATTGTTCTAGGTCTGTGCACTTTATATCTAAAAGAGTACCATCATGACAGGGGTCATCTCACCATTATTGGTTCCCCTTACCATCCTTCTCACTGATCATGATCTATTTGGAAATCCTCTTTCAACATTCATGCCACAATTTCATTTTATTAATTAACAAAATATATACATTACCTTCTATAGCAATGTTCATTGTCTTTCCAACATTCACATGACAGATATGTCCATAGTCTTGTTCACAATAATAATAATAATATTTACAATCTGGGGGAAAAATGGGTGTTACAATCCCCTCCCCCTTAAAAGGAACACTACCCCAGTTTTCTACCAGTTGTTGTGGTTTTTATGTAAAACAATGAACACCAATGGGTATGCATGTTTCATGGTATCCTCCAATTGCCATGTAGTTTCATTTGGACCAAAGTGTTTCCACTGCACCTTGACCTGGGAAATGGTTTTGTTCATGAGTGAAATTTCTTTCCTGTCTAGTTTGTATTGTGGTTCTAGTAGGAATTCTCCCTTCGGTTCCACCTGGATCATAAACCAATCAATTATATGATTAGAGTCATGTACATATTTCTTCAATAATGAAACATGGAAAACATTATGCACTTTTACTATGGGAGGAAGTACTAGTCTATATGCTACAGGTCCCACTTTGTCCAGAATTTCAAAGGGTCCACAAAACCAAGGTGCCATCTTGGCACAAGTTCCCATTCTCAAGGAACTTCATCTTGGTATGATTTGAAGGTACACATGATCCCCTGCTTTGAACTCCCTAGGAGTCCTATTTTTGTCTGCATAGCTCTTCTACTTGTCTTGATCTATCTTCTGATTCTGTTTTATTTGAACTATTTGTTTTTCCAATTATTTTAGTAGTTATGGCCCAAGGGTTTTTCTGTCTACTAGGTTATTCCACCTGATTGGCATGTTGCATTGTTTACCATAGAGAGCCTCAAAAGGGATCTTCTTCAATAACTCCCTATAAACATTGTTATAAGGAAAATATACCAGTGGTAGGTAGTATTCCCACTTCCTGGGTTGATGCAGGACATGCATCCTTAACATGTCCTCTAATACCTAATTTACCCTCTCTGTCTGTCTATCCGTTTGAGGGTGATAGGATGTACTAAATAGCAATTTAGTTTCAAAACCAACAAACAAATATTTCAAAAAATTTGAAGTAAATTTTGTATCCCTGACAGATATGATCTTCTTAGGCATGACATGTAGTCTAAATATTTATTTCATGGAGATATTGGCAATATCTATTGCCTTGAAAGTTGACTTTACAGGAATGAAGTGCGAAACCTTACTCAACTTATCCACAACTACCATAATAACATCATTCTGTTTGGTTGATTTAGGCAACCCTGTGATGAAATCCATGGAGATGGTTTCCCATTTACACTCTGGAATTGGTAGGGGATGCAACAACCCTGCTAGGTGCATGTGCTCCACCTTAACTTGCTGAAATTCTAATCACTTAGCCAAGTAGTCATATATGTCCTTCTTCATCCTTGACTAATAAAATAGTTTCTTGGTGGTTGTGATCATTTTCTGATAATCAGGGTGGCTAGTGTATGGTCTCTTATGCAATCCATCCATTATGACCCTATTCAAGTCATCACAATTTTGGATATACAACCTACCCTTGTAAGTTAGCAGGCCATCAATCAACAATTGATACCTCTCATACTTCAGCCCCGTGGGCTCTTGCTCTAGGCATGCTTTCACAGTTTTGAAAAACTCATCTACTTCTTGTGCACTTCTAACTCTCTCCTTGATGTATGAATCACAGGTACTCATAGCCTCCAAGTGAATCACTTTCATACTTCTACCGAGGGTATCAACCACTCTATTTTCCTTTCCCTTAATATGTTTTATTTCAACATCAAATTCACTAAGGAGATCCATCCACCTAGCTTTCCTAGCATTGAGTTTGGGCTAGTCAAACAAGTATCTCAACCCACTGTGGTTTGTCATAAGTACAAATATTCTTCCTAGGAGGTAATGCCTCTACATTTTTAAATCATGTGCTATGGCATCCAATTCCAATTCATGGGTCACATAATTGATTTCATGCTCATTTAATTTTATGGATTCATAACATATTAGTTTCCCTTATTACATGAGGACTTCTTCGAGTTCTTCCTTGATGGAATCTACACACACTAGGAATTCCTCACATGGGTCTGCAATTTTCATTACTAGTGCATTGGTTAAAAGGTGTTTTAGTTGGTGAAAAATCTCCTCACATTCTGCAGTCCAAACAAACTTAACTCCCTTTTTCCATAGGGAGGTGATTGGGAAACCAATCTTGGAGAACCCCTTTATGGACCTTCTATATTATCCTGCTAGGACCATAAAGGACATGATATCAAATACATCCTTGGGTGTAGGCCAATCCATGATGGATTTGATCTTGTCAAGGTAAACTGCTACTCATTCCTCAGTGATGACATGGCCTAAGTAATTAACCCTTTTTGAAAATAATTCATAGTTACTAAAATTGGTATAGAGTTTGTGGTCTCTTAGCACTTGAAGCACATACTTGAGGTGTTATTCATGCTCTTCCATGCTCTTAGAATAGATCGGAATGTCTTTTATGAATACCAACACAAATTTGTCCAAAAATTTACTTAGTACATTATTCATCAAACACATAAGGTGGATGATGCACAAATTCATAGTGCCCATACCTTGTCCTAAAGGTTGTGTTATGTATGTCTTCATCCTTAATTTGGAATTGATGGTATCCAAAACTTAATTCAATTTTGGAAAATATTATAGCACCCCTTAGCTGGTCAAATAGGTCATCAATTCATGGCAAGGGATACTTATTCTTAATGGTCATCTTGTTGAGTTGTCTATAGTCTATGAACAACCTGAGGGTTCCATCCTTCTTCTTTACAAATAAAATTGGTGCACCCCAAGGGGACACACTGGGCCGGATGTAAAATTTTTCCAACATCTCTTTCAGTTGCAGTTTGAGCTCAACTAGCTCTGGTGTACTCATTCTATAGGGTTCTCTAGACATTGGAACCACCTCACGTACAAGTTCTATTGAGAAATCAATATCTCTTCTTGGACGTAGACCTGAAGCCTCTTATGTAAATACATATTTGTACCCTTTTAATATAGGGTGGTCCTCTAGTCTTGTTGTACTATTCTCAACAGAGTTCAGTACTTGTATTGCATACAAAGGACATCCTTTTATGCAATAATTCTTCACTTGAAGGGCTGAGACTTGTCTCACTAAGACATGTTTTTGAATTCCTTGTAGGCTTATTTTCTCCCCTTCCTCAGATTCACATTCTAAGGTTTTATTGTAATAATCTAACTTGGCTTTATGGACAATCAACCAATCCATGCCAAGAAATATGTTGTAAGATACTAAAGGAAGTATGTTTAGAGTTGTTTGGGTGGCTATCCCATTCACAATGAATTGGAATGTTGGTAAGACCTCTGTTACCTTTATTTTTGTTCGAGTGGCTAGTTGCACCAGCCATGATTTAACATGTTTTACTGGTTGCAACTTACATTTTTCAATAGTTTGAGGGGAAACATAACTCATATTATAACCAAGGTCAATCAAAATAGAAAAAGGATGGTAGGAAATCACACCTTCCATCTCCACCACAGAAGCTTGGTGATCAACTTGTCTATTATCCAATACTGCATAAACTCATGGCATGCTCATGTCCACATCATTGACTATGGTGGCTTCCTGGATGTTGTATACCCTCCTATTGTCTTGTTTTCTATGTGGACAGTCCCTCAACAAATGTTCTTCTCCACATCCCCAACACTTCAAGGGTCCTTTATTTGTATTATCAGTCTTTCCTGGGG
>JZKD02S0501854.1:0-16932 GCA_000966675.3 Picea glauca | reverse complement strand
ATTTTCTTTTATAAAATGAATAGTCTTGTTGAAGGGATTGGATGCATATGGAAATTACTATAGAGATGATAGTTATTGATATTAGTACATGAACGAGACTTGTATGTACTAGCTATACATGCATTTCTTGCGCATGTACACTAGTATGAATGAATTTCTTGGCTTACTTACTAATAATGACGGTTATTTGTTATGAATGTGTGAACCATGTTTTTTTTCCCTTGTATCATAAATTACCTTAACTTTGGGATGAAGTTTCCTGAAGGGTGGGTGTATGTAACAACCCTAGTTAAATAGTTGCATAGGGTTTATCAAGTATAGTTAATTAAATAATTAACCGTCCTAGTGTGTATTAGTTAAATAAAGATTATTTATTAATAATATTATTTATTTATTTATTAATTGTTTAATAATTGATTAATCAACACATTTAAGGTTTGGATAAATAATTCAAGGCTTAATAACTTTAATTTATTTATTATAAGACTTTACATATTACAGGGGATAGGGTATTGAATGGAGGGATAAGGTAGTAAATGGGGGGATAAGGTGGGTGGCCTTAAATGAAGGAGGAGGCGGTGAATGATGGGGGATATGACTGGGCAGAGGCCTTCGGGAGTGATTATGAAATTTTTGGGAGAGGAACATTATTGCAGGAGAGGACTGTATTTTCTGTTGGATATTTTTCTGGTTTTGGAGTTCGGGTGGACTGTTATAGGGGTGCAACAGGTTGCTGGGAGTTTTGGGCTCGAGGGCCAGGAATCCTCACGGAATCCTGGAGCTAGGGAGTCAGACAAGCTCTGTTCCTAGCTGACAGGGAGGAAGATTCGGTTTTGGGCAGAGTCTGGGCAGAGCAGCAGAGAGGACAACCAGAGGTCGGGAATTTAGCATGAGACATAGGTATTTTTATGTACACATTCTCATGAATATGTGATGGTTGTTTAAATTTATTAGCATGCTGTTCATAAATTTAAATTTCTGTTGCTTATATGCTGAATAATGAAATTGCTTATTGCTTATACGTCGAAATAATATTAATTGTTTAAATTTACAATTTTTTTTTAGGCTTTGTTAAATTAGGGTCTTACATTTGAGGGTCAATACATGAGTTTCCCCTTCCATTTCCATAAGATATTTATGATTTTTACTTATCTCTAACCAAGTGACCTAGGAAATAGCTCTTGTCTTAGGAATTGTTGCATGTAATAAGGGAAAGGTTGTCCCACCATGGTAAACTTATGAAAATTATAAAATTAACCTATGTTATGATGTTGTTAGAATATATTACTTAATGTGCATTTCCTAATGACTTGTGCTGAGACTTGATTCATCATTATAGGTGGGCACCTGACATTGGGATCGATGCACTATGCCTCAAAATTCATGATACTTCCTTGGGATATATGTACCAACAAATTGACACACACACACACACACATTGGGATCTATTCCATATTTATTTGGATCCATGACACTGCATTGGGATATGTGTCACTGCCTAGGGACCCATGACAGTGCATTGATATCATCATAGAGGCATCCACAATATTATTTGTACACTTGTCATCATATGGAGCATGCATGATCAAGTTATGAGGGTTTATACTTGATATATCTAACAAACACGTGGAGCACACCTTTTGTGGGCCCTTCTTTTACATGTGTGGATGCTTTCTATCCACTCAGAGGGTGCATTTTCTTGGCACATGTATGAACACTCCACTTGAGTGGACTTAATCTCTCCTAGAATCACATGTGTGGAGATTTCTAGAATTTTTGTGGGGCACACTTGATTTACCCCTCACTTCTCACATGGGTGCATGACATCACCTTCCTTGAGAGCACTTTTTTTCTTGGAGGTTATTTATTCCATGATTCTTGGGATTGGTTACAGGGAAAATTTGTTCTTGGGCTTCCTTTTGAATTTACACACATTTTTGAAGAGGTCGTTGGAACATTTTGAGGAGGGCACACTTGTTATCATGCTCTCATGGATCACAAGTGTGGAATTTAGTTTCATTTTCACCATTTTGAGGAGGGTGCCCCTACATTTGAGGATTTTTTGTAACCACCTATGGTATTCTCCCATGGTTTTCACTTGGGAACATGGCATTGGGCTCATGGTTTTCATTTGAGCACATGGTATTGTTTTACCTCATGGTATTCCTTGTATGTTTTGGGAGCCCCTTATCTATATACAAAGTGTGCCTCCTTAATTTTTCATGGTCGACAATCAATTGGAAGAGCTAGTTTGTCTTTCTAAGCTTGGTGCATGGGGGTTTCACCTTGTTGACCAATATCTTATCACGTTCATTCATAAAGGGAGTTTTTTAATTATGAAAACTAAGGTCAATATCCTGTAGGTATTGGCAAGGGGTGAAAAGTATGGGGAGATTTATAAGTATTGGGGGGTATAAAAAGAGGTATCTAGTAAAAATAGGGGGTTTTATTATTGGAAAGATGTATTGAGAGTGGGGTCCATCAAAATCATTTTGGGAGGTATTTTTCAATATCTAGTAAAATTAGGGGTATTATTTAATATCCCATGAATGCACCTGCTATTTCATGGGATCATAGAGTGAATACCCCATGGATTAGTGTTAGTCTTGTTTCTTGTCTCAATTATATGTTCTATTGCTACATGGAGGATATCTTGACATTGCACAGTTTTATGAATATAAGAGATACTAAAACTTACAACAAATGCATATGAGGTGATGGAAGTTACCTACCTCATATATTTTGTCATTCTATAGGTTTAAATCATTGTTTATTGCATAGAATTGTTAGGGTCCCATCCTTTACTTTGTGTTAGTTAGAATGCTTTTTGTAGAACATAGGCTAAGTCTATTTTTTAGATTAGTCTTCCATAAAAATATTATATTGTATCAAGTATTTTAACTTGAAAAACATTAGCAATACTTCATGGTGCAAATGACTTCAAGTGTTGAAAATACAAGAAAATCACTTAGGGTTTGATCAGGTGACCCCATTTTCCAAGTGGGACAAGGAATTAAAATTCCATGCAATTTTCAACCATCTCATTTATTTATTTTTATTATTTATTTTTATTAGCAATCTAGGGTTTGTTTAAAGTTAAATATCTAGATCTAGATTGCATCATTTCAAGTCTCTTGAGATAGAATTTAAATCTTGTTTAAACTTGAAATCTATTGCAAATTCGCCTTGTTCTCTTATGTTAAAACTACTTAAGCATTTGTATATTCTATAGATCTACTATTTGAATTCCTAATCCTTTGTAGATATATTCACTATATGATCAAGTAGATTAAAAGGATCCATAAGGTTTAATACTTTATTAATTTTTTTATCTACTTGACACATAAGTACGTTGGAAAACGCATTTTGAAGATTTTACAAGTGATCAATAAAGAAATGTGTTTATTCTCTCAACATTATCATGTTTATGTTTCAATCTGCCCCAAGGGATGGATCGATGCTAAAAAAAAACATGATGATTTTCCTAATGGGATTAATAACTCAAACTAAATGCAATTCCGTACTGCTAGTTTGTCAATTCTTAAAGGGTTTTAAAGATTGGTTCGAAATTTCTAAGGGACTAATATAAAAAGAATCTCAATTTAAATGGTTTCTTCCCAAAGATGTAGGAAGGTGATTGATTTTTCAACACATTTACTCATTTCTCTCTTTCATTTGAATAACCCTAAGGTGCAATTTGTTTTAAGTTAATGCTTTCATTGGAATTGTTCATTTAAGTTATGATCCCTTCTATTTCACACTATAAACCAATGGAATCAACACTTATGAAATCTATTGTTTAGCTTGTAAACTTCATAGGTTTGAGGATTATTTGAGTGATATTGGATGCTTGATTCTTGAGCGTTTCATTTATTTTATGTTTCAATTGATTTCATATGTTAGATCAATGCATAAAGGTCTCAATGACCTGTCTTAAAAGTGAAATAAATCACCCTAAATGAGAAATAAGCTCGCTAGATTAATTTCTAAATGAATTTCAAATGTTTCACTAAAATATAATTGTTTCATGGCTTGTAACTCATCTGTGATCTCTTTAAAATAGTTAAGAATCCATATGTGAAGTTTTATTTCAACAATTTCATGTTTTCATATTAGAACTTATTAGAGTAAGTTGAGTGGAATTTACTTGAGCTTATGAATACATTGAATTTTAATATCTGGTAAATTTAAACATATGATAAGTACTTCATGGTTTTCATAGGACAAATGGAAGGATTAACAATGTGTTGATAACATGGATTCATTGGATTTGGATACTGCAAGAAAAATGGAGAGTAGATGTATTTTCTTTTACATACAAAAAACATTCTGAGTATTTGTTAATCGCAAATTTTACATATATAAATAAAGCACACTTTGGTTTAAGATAGGAAATATATCGTAACCATACTAACAAACTAGTTGAGATAATATCTCAACTATACACTAAAATAGGAGTTATCTAGTTGGAGAAGATCTCTCACATCCAACTAGATCTAACAACCTAGAAAAAATAGCTCACGTAGAGAAAAAGTTCTCTACCTCACAATATACAATAATGAATAATAACTGTATGATTTGATGAATAATCCCACATTAATTAACAAGATAAGTAGGATTTATTCCAACACCCACCCTTGACAAGTAATTTTCAGGATCTTTGGCAGATGAATCTTCATCAACATCTTTGAGTATGTTGAAATATTGCAAGCTACAAAATCCATTAGGTTGACACCTATTCCTATGAAAGGTGCAGTCTCCCTGCTGTGACCCAAGTTTCCCAACACCACTGGAAACCATTAGAATTTTCAATGTCTCATAATCCTAGTAAAGGTATAATGTCGAACTTCCATATCTTGGATCTCTCCTGAACTATCTCAATAAGAAATCCCCACATTCTTATCTTGCAACCCCAATGAGACATAGTTTCTATGATCCCCTACATCATCTTGAACTATTTAAACAACCATCCATCTGATTTGAAATTGCACTTGATTTCCCTATGAATATCCAAATTCCTCCATTGCGCCTTACACTACAAGGAGAACACCTTCTAGCGGAGGTTTTTTTAGAGGTTTTTAGTGTTACAAAATTTGGAACAAATTTCAAAAAAACCTCCTCTACAACCTCCTCTATTGAATTCAAAGGTTTTAGAAGAGGTGTTAATAGATGTTTCATATAAATAAATAAAAATTGGGTGGGCGAAGGTTGCAATGGAGGTTTTTTTTCCCGGTGTTGTTATTGTCAAAATGCACCGGTGCGATCTTGACAAACCTGTACTGGTGTGTTAATATAATACAAATCCCCCTATGCATTAATATAATAAAAATTCCTCAATGCGTTTATAATTAATGCGCACCAATTTCTCCTTTTTCGTCATATGCAGAGGACCAATGCTCTTATAATTTCTATGCATCAATTCCTCCTTGTTTGTGTATGAAGCACTGGTGCGTTTTAGTTTTTGTATGGCTCAATGGGTTTACATTATAGTGAGCACCGATGTGATTAATCTATCCCAATAACCAATGTTTTTAATATATAATGTGCCCCAGTGCTTTTATACTTAGTACATACTAGTATCTATTTTACCATGTGCACTGAAGGGTAGTGAAAGTTCAAATATTTGAGATGAGATGTTGGCACCATTATTTTTACTAAGAGCTGGTGCATATATTATACTAAAGGCACCGATGTGTAAATTATATTTAGAGCCCCGATGCTTATAATAAAAGTAACACATTGGTGCATACATTATATTAGTGCCTCTATGTATATTTTAAACATGAGCACCATACAGTTTTGGAGTGATAAATATTAATGTACGCTATATCATTTATGGAATGATGCATTTTCACAATAGTTCGTACTAGTGCACTATTATAATTAATATGCATCGGTGTGTCTCCCTCATCAAAACACACCGCTTTCTATATTATGGCATGCACCATCTAGCGAGTTCAAAATAATATAGTGCATTGATATCTATATATTTTAATTAATTGTTTTTTACAAATTTTCAATTAATAATTTCAAAATCAAATATTTTTTATAATAATATTGTTTTATTTTTGTTATTTATTTTTGATATATTGATTGCATTAATGTGCTTTCCAATGGATTACACCTATGTTATTTGTAACAATGTAAATCATCCACATTAATTATTCAAGAACACAACATTTTACAGCATTCGACAATGCAATGAAATACAAAATTTATTTTATTGTATATGAATGAGAGACCCATTGTCAAACAAAAAGGGATAAGGTAAAGGTCCACAATAATAAAATTGCGAGCAATATGTAATTGTTATACTTATTCGTAACATGTCCTCATGCAATTGGAACAATATGTCATGTACATTAAACGAAATCCCTAATTTTCAGAGACAAATATTCCAAAACATACAACTTGCAGTAACATTCAATTATTGATTTTTATTCATCAGTTGAAATGTTGTCATCGCTCAAGCTGTGTGTATGCCTCATTTCTTCATCATTTGTAGGAGATATTATACTTCGGTTTTTTAACATAATATTTTCTTGATCGGGTTCTTTTTTATGTTCCGTCCCTTCATCTTCCATTTATTAACATAGAAATAAACTGTAATAAGTATATTTGTATTTATATATAGTAGAATATACATGATCGTGTAAATAAAAAAACATACCTTAGTACCGAGTCTTTCATAAACAATACACATTCTTTCGAATCCATGCTTCATGCATTCTCTCAAAATATCATTTGTTGGTTGGATTCCATACTTTGTTTCCTGCATGTTTAATACAACATGACAAAGTAGAGTTGATCTAATCAATATAAAGTTTTCTTGTTGTTTTATTAATTATAAAACAAGAGAAGTCAAACAACATAGCTACTTACAAATTGTTCAATTAAACTTTCATACTTCAACATATACTCACAACCCATACTTAACCCAATGTTTATAAATTCATGGGTTGGCTCCTCTTTGTATGTTAGCATCTATTAGAAGACATCCATGGACAAATGTAAATTAATTATTTAAATATAAAGATCATATCAAACATGAAATCTTAAGAAAGGATGAAAACATACTTACTCAAAAAGTTTGTGATCATCCCCTTTAATCCTCATTGTCTTGTATTATGCGTTGAAAGGGTTCTATTTTTTTCTTTTTTTTTGCAACAAAACAATTGAAAATTAGTATTTCATGCAATAATTAAATTCGATGTAAATAAAAGAATAAATAAATTATTACATACCTTTGATGCACATTGTAGTTGGGATGGATCCTCTTGTGACACAATTATGTGCATTTATTTTACCATCTTCTTCTACACTTTTTTGGACATCTCTACTGACATGTCTCAGTTTCCCCCTTGTTTGTCCCTTGGAATTTTCAAAATCTCCCTGAAAAAAAAAATAGGAATCATCAGATTTAAAAATTATGTAATTATAAAAAAAATATCCTAGTGCGTAAAGTAACTTAATATGCATTGGTGCATCAATCATATTTATATGCACCAATACAATATAATAACGAAATTGAAAAAAATTACAATTTTTTGTATTTAGCCAGTGTTTTATGAATTAAGAAAAGCATGGCTTCCTAAGCATTATTTATTACGCACCGTCGACCTGTGAAAAATTTTAATACATGGCGGTTTCCATATAAAAAACAATAATATTTCCATTTTAAACTCAATGGGGAACTTTGTAAAAAATGCACCTTGGTGCTTCTCTAGGTAAAATGCACATCGCCAACTGTGAAAAGGATTTTCTTAATATTATTTATAATTTAAATTAAGTGGTTTTGTTGACGTACAAATACACACCAGTGCTCTTGCCATGTATAGAGCACACTGGTAATCATGAAGGAGTTTAAAAAAATGATAGCGACATGATAGTTTGGGATCCGATGCACTGAGTGGTTTCATTGCAACAGATAGGAAACACCCATAAATAAATAAATAAACAAAAATTATATTTTTTTTTTCTTAAAACAATTGTCCTTGTGAAATATAGAAAAAGAAAACAACAAAACAATGAGGAAATTAGGGCTTCCAATATTGAAGGTAACTATGAAACCCTTTTTTTTGTTTGGGAATGCGTTGGAAATTGTTTGAATTAAATAGGTGAAAGATTAAGATGATTACTAGAATGAAATCATATACCTGAAATTTCTCTACATATTTTTATGTGATCTACAATAATCTCCCTCGAATTTTCTCTTCCAAAAAAATCCACCCACTTTGAATTATTTGCTAATAAATCTCTATTGCAAAAATATCTCTTCTAAATTTTGGCAAAGAGATAAAATAATGAATAGGGTTTTCCTTTATAAACAAAAAAAATAAAATTATTGTTTTTTGTTGTTGTATATTTCAACGTGTTGATGATAAATGTGCACACTGTTTTTTTAATCGAAACTTACATTTTTAGTGCGTTGGTGTAGTGTGGTCATATAATGCACCGATTTATTTTTGTAATAAATTTCAATGCATTGATAGTAAGTGCACATTATTTTTCTAACTTGCTTTAGTCAATGTTCTATATAGTTAGAAATGCACCATTGCGGTATGTAAGTAATAACACACCATAAGAAAGTTTGATTGGAAAATTGAAAATGAAAACATCCACATTTAAATTTTGTGGAGGTTTTTCTTTGCAGAGGAAATAACAAAGGTACGTCTTTGGTGCTTCGCTCAATTAAACACACCTATGCATTTGATTTATCCATATGCACCGGTGCGTCTTTATATGGTGAAGCGTACCATCAAGTTATAAAAGTTATTCAAAATTATTTTTGAAGTTAGATTATTTTATGCTTCCCAAGATGACGGTTTTGGATCAAATGCAGAAAAAATGAATTATAATATCAAATAACCAATTCTTCATGTTTTATCTCATTCTACATCATTGGAAGTCCTTCAAGTTCTCTCACATTGAATGTAGTATGTCTAGTTTTTATTGATAATTCATTTATCTCATTGAATTTATGTTATGTATGGAGGTGTAGTTGAAGAATTGTTGATTGAATTTTGTAGGATCGAGTTCAGATGCTCAAGATATTCCTATAATCCCAAAATTTTGCAATCTCTTATCATGAGAAAGATACCGCAAGAAAATGATTAATGAAAATGGAAAAATTCTTTACCATACCAATTCTAACATTCCATCTTCTAGAAACCATCCTGGGTCAATGGTATTAGATTGTGAATTAGATCTATTTTAAGTAGACAACCCCGTAGGGCGTAAGAAAAATAAGATCGAGTAATTGTTTTTTGAATTTTCAATAGAACTAATGTAAAAATATTTCTTAATTCAACATTTATTTTATAAAGTGGTTGGTTTCATGTTTTTTATTGGGAAAAAAATGTACATGCTTCTAATAAGTTTTTGGTATAATGTTTGAACATATTAAATGCATTTTGTTAATAATATTATCAATGTAATGTTAAATATTTTTACAATTAGGATTCTGATGATGAACGACATGTCCACCATCTACCATTGTACCCAACTATGATGCCAAGTCATGATATTTCTTCTAAATGAAATAAACTCAAAGAGGAAGCATACCGAGAATGGTTGAAACAACCACCTATTCAATTCCCACTATGTCCCGAGTCACCAATTCAAAACCTATATAGTAACACTAGTTCTTCACATGTTGGGGATGAAGGCAATGATATAGAGGTTAGTATGGATCATTTCTTGTGAGATACCCAAGCCATGGAGGGAATGTTGTTAGATGCATTCCAACAAAATGAACTAGGGGATGATGTTGATGTCATAGATACCTTCTTCGAAAGCCTGAAATCTACTCCCACCACCCCTCTATTTGGTCGAGTACAAGGGTCTACAAGGTTTACCCAGCTAGGGACAACAATGTTATTGTACAACTTGAAATCAATGTATGGTATGTCAGACGCGTGTTTATCAACACTTTTGAGTTAATTAGCCATTAAGTCCCCTAATGTTTTAAGGAATCTTATTACATAATGAAGGAAGAAAAGGGTTGATTTTATTCATGCTTAATGATAGTGTACATTTCTATTTCCCACTAATTGAAATCTACTCAAAGATAATGTACTTCCGAGTGATAATGTATTTCCCAATAGATTCATAGAGGTAAAACAAATGATGAAAATGTTTGGCGTTGAGTACATATCATACCACACATGTTTGAATGATTGTATTCTATAAAGAAACAAATATGCGGAAAAAAGAGATATGTCCAAAATCTGGGCATGGAAAGTACCATAAATAAAAAAAAAGGGTAAGGCACATGGTCCTTCTCATAAGATGTTGAGGCACATGCCTATAATTCCAAGGATTCAAAGGATTTCATTGCAAACAATTAGCCATGTTGTAGGGGTGGCATACCTCACATAGAAGTGAGCTAGGAGTTATGTGAATCCCAATAGATTCAATATCCATGAATCATATAGAGGATACATGGCCCAATAAATTCAAGGATGAAGTACAAATCCTACGATTGAGCATATATATGGATGGATTTAACTTGTATTCCCTCCAAAACACCAACTATTTTGTTTTTCCAGTGGTAGTGATCAATAACAATACCCCCCCATGGTTTTCCATAAAGAGTGAACATCTTGTGCTGGCTCTTATAGTCTTGGGTGGAAGACAAGTAAAGAGAATGGATGTCTACCTCTAGCCACTGATTGATGAATTTAATAAACTATGGGAAGGGATACATGTATATGATGTATCAAGAACCATCCCAATGGAGAGTTCTTTTATGTTGTATGAGATATGTGCTTACACCATGCACGATTATCCAATATTAGGAGTTTTCTCTGGTAAGCATGTTGATTGATTTGTTTATATCTGTAATCTTACTTTGCATACTTCATTTGGTGCAACTATATTTTTGACACTAACATGCTCTATATATGATAACATTGTAGGTATTGTAACAAAAGGATACCATGTATGTAAATGTTGTATACCTTCTATAAAGACTAGGTGATTCAACCACCTACAAAATCCAGTGTACGACTGTTTGAGGGTATTCCTCCTAGAAGACCACCCTTATAGAAGAGTTGCATATTATTTCAATGGTAAACCAGAGAGAACCCAGAGACTCGAAATAATGACACTGACATATTGGATCAGGGCACATGACATAGAGAAGGAGAAGAAAATGGAAAAATTGTTTGATTTAAATGGGGAACCTATGTTCAATGATCCTAATTTTTTGACACCTGTGTTGAGAAAATCCCCATCGGGATGCAAAAGAAATATGTACTTTATGAGCTTCCATATTGGGAGAAACTTAATATTGTCCACTTAGTAGATCTCATGCATATATTAAAAAATATTCCATCTTCTTTATGGAGACACATATCATTGAATACAAGTGATATATTGGTTGTTAGAAGAGATATTATTGCTTCAAATACTAAAAGGAGACATTGGCCAAGAAAAGAAACTAGAGGAGAGCATGGTCCCTCTTGGTCTTTTAAATAAGGTGATGTTCGGTGGATTTTGAAGAAAGATGATCTTTCTATGGCAAAGGATGTTATATTGAATGTGAAGTCACCTTCTTTATATGGGTCGACTCTACAAAATTGCTTCAATGTAAAAGGGGATTTGTCAGGGTTGAAATCACATGACCATCCGAACCTTCTAAGGGTATGTATGTCAAATACATTATTCTTCTTCTATAACAACGTCGGTAAAAACATGCTATGGACTCACAATTTTATGGAAATTAATGATGTGTGTGTGTGTTTCTATTTTGTAGTGTCATTATCCTTTGCTCGTGTGTGGTTGTGTGAACCATGACTTCCCCCAGGACCTGCAATGTGCCATATCGAAATTATCTTCATTTGTACGTCAGATCACACGAAGGGTAATTAATATGGCTAACATTCCATGGTGGTGTTGATATATAGTTGATATTGTTTGTATGTTTGAGAAGGAACTTCCTACGAGTTTTATAAACTTGAAATATCATCTTCTAATTCAAAAAATTAATGAGGTTGAATTAGCTGGGGTTCTCTCATGTCATTGGATGTTATTCTTAGAGAGGTACATGAAAAATTTATAGGGGTTTGTTTGACAAAGGGAAAAATGATAAAACTCTATGGTAGAGGGGTACATAGTATATGAGTCATTCTATTATGCCAATGAGTACATCAAGAAAATTGACGACACAATAGGGGAAATCATTTGGGATGACCTTCAAGATGAGGAAAAAGATGAAGGGGAGCTACTCCAAATGAATGAAAAAATGATCTTGATAAAGAGTAAGTCAATTATATTTTTTCAATTTAGTATAGAGAAATTGTTTACATGGAAGTTGATAATATATATTTCATCCCATGCTATTCGTTTTGAATTCTTCTATACATCAACAAACTTAGAAATTGATGCCATTAATGAATTTTTTCTTTAATTTGATAATATATAGTTTATCTCATGCTATTCATTTTGAATTTTTGTATACATTAGCGAATTTAGAAATTGATGCCATCAATAAATTAGTTCTTTACAACGCAGAGGCAATGAGACTATGGGTCGCGTTGTATGAAGAGAAAAGAAGGAAATGGGACAATGACATGAAAGCATTTAGACGGTTGAACGATAGAAGCATGCCTTATCCTGATCATTTAAAATAAGATATGCCAAAAATATGTCCCGACAGTTGGGTGGCTGACCAGATACAAGAGAAATATGTGGTGTCTAGTCATAAACTACGTGGATAAGATCTAGATGAAATAAACATAGGGACCGAGTGCAACAACTCTGTAATAACCCTCTAGGTACCACATTCTATTTCTAATATTACACATTTGAATTGTAACATGTATTATGTTTTTATTAATGCTTCAGTTATTAGACATATGATACTGTCCTTTGTTCGCATTTTTACAGGTGCATTTTTTCCCATCTATGTGAGCATATGAATATAATTTTTTCACTGAGTTGTTGATGATGGAAACATCAAGCAAGATTGTTGAGTGGAGGTCAAGTTCAACTAATCTAGTTGTGCTATCCACTGTGATCATAACCTAATAGGGGGGAAGTTAGGTTACATTATAAATATACAAGAGATCATGCAAGTGGACTTCTCATAGTTTCACTATGTTAATTTTGAATGCAAGTGGTAGGATACCTTCATTTGGAGAAATGTAAAGGAATATCGTGATAGTGGCTAATATGTTTTAACTCTAAAAAAGGGTGGGTTGAAAGTAAGGAGCCTTATGTTTTCCCAAAACATTACAACCAAGTGTTTTTTTACCCAGATGTGTTGGATGGGGATTGTTGTTTCATACTGAGACATGATCTGAGATCTAAACACATTTATTATAACAACAATGTTACAATGCCAAGCGAGGAACATAATTAGGGTGATGGAAACACAGACTGATATGTAAATGATTTTTTTGGGAATTTATATTGTGGATGTGTCATTTTATTATGGGTATCTATAATGGCCAATTGTTTTTTCTTCATTTTATAATTATGTTGGATAAGAAAATTTAACAACCATTTACAACCACCATATTGAAAATACATTAAATAGTACAAGCATAAGGTGTGGTTTTGATATATTTTTATTGTCATATTTATTGTTTATTACAACACATTTATGTTGTATTGTATTAACATGCACTTATGTTAACCTTTGAAATACTATGCATTAATTGAGATATCACAAAGTTGGTGACATACAGTAGTAATATTTATTTTAAATCACAATTTATTTAACAAAAAAATGAAGATATTAAAAAATCAAATCTCAAAATTTTTATTGTTTGAAAAAAATAAAATAAAAATAAATATATACTTACTTTGATGGAAATTGTAAAGAAAATTCCAATAAAATAACTTCACGCAACACCCATGAGTTCTGGAATCACACTTGTGGTGTTGACATTCCCAAATTTGATGGAATTCCCAACCTTAACTAGTGCAACTATCACGACCTTCACCTATTCCACTCCATCATTTAGTTTTATAATCATATATACTTATATCAATCATTCCTTTTATATTCTCCTTGAAATAAGTGTCAAAATAGGAAGGGCATGGGAATTCTAAAAGAGTATTTTTCTAGAGTCTAGTCAGAATTAAGAAAATTTTTAATGATCCATACTTATCTAAAAGTACAGAAACCTTTGTCAATTTGACTAATTTTTAAAATACTATTTACAAAATGTTGGACGGTATTCGTTTTTACTAGAAGATTCATAAAGTTAGTATTAGAGTAAACAATTGTGAAACCATTTCATCAAAATGTATTATTATTCTCTATGTTATGTTATAATATAATATAACATATGTTATATTATAACATAACATAACATATGTTATGTTATATATAACATAACATATGTTATGTTATGTTATAACGTAATTTAAATTTATTTGAATAGATTTCATATAATATAATATTTGGATAATATAAATTAATAAAATCATTGGAAAAATTAAAATATAATAATTGTGATTTTAGTAAAAAATTATATTATAACTTTGTCTTGTAATATTTGAATAATAAAAATTAAGAAGTAACATTATTATTACATCATCATCATTATTATTAGTGAGTAATTATGTTATAATGTTATTATTATAATATATGAAAAATACATAATTATTCAAATCACAATCATTTCACTCATCATATTTAAGTATTTTTATTTCTAAACATGTTTAATAAACATATTGTATCTTGTTGGACAACAAACAATTCACCTTGAAAAATAGTTAAAAATTGTATGACATTAATGGTTATAACTTTTTGCAATCACAATCTAAATTAAACGATTTCATAAAAGTAAATTTAAACATTATATGACAACTGTAAATTTAAATGAGTGATATATCTCAAATTTAACTTAAAAACAAAGAAATCATTAAGAATGTTTGTCATTAGCATGCTCATAATACATTTTATAAATCAAACAACAACAACCACGACATTATATGAAAAACATAATATACATGAACGATATACATATGAATATACATGTCAAACATACATATACACAAAATATGCAATAAATATGTCATATATACATCTCAAGTCAAATATAAAACAAACAATATACATGTTAATTAATACCATTACTAACGAGGTACACCACTAGCACCAGATGCATCAACATCTCTGCTACTAGAGGTAGAGCCTCTATCAAGACCAACTATGTCATAAATAAATGTCAACAAAAGTGCACTATCAAATGTCTGTCTATCAAGATCATCAAGATGTGCAACAGTACCCAATATGAACATAGTGTCCAAAGCATCAAAAGATTGTGACACATGTGGAGGAAGAGGAGGAGGAGGGGGATCAATGGATGATGACACACGTGGAGGAGAATGAAAATTATTGGTGGATGGTGACACCATGGAGGAGGAGGAGGAGGAGGAACAGTGGAATTTGGTGACACATGTGGAGGAGAATAAGGAGGAGGAGGAGGATGACAGTGGATTATGGTGACACACGTGGAGGAGGAGGAGGAGGATTGGACATTGATGCAAGTTCAAACACACATGGAGAAGAATCAAGAGGAGGAGGAGGAGTAGGAGGATTGGATGTGGATTAAGGTTCAGAAACATGTGGAGGAGAAGAAAGAGTATTGGTGTATGGTGTAGTCGATTCATGTGGAGGAGAAGCAAGAGGATCGGTGGATGGTGCAGTCGACTCATGTGGAGGAGAAGAAGGAGGAGAAGGAAGACCATGTGGTGGAGTAGAGGATGTGGATGGATTTGCTAATGATATATATGGAGTTTGATCATGAGAAAAATCCATCAACTTATTGATGAGGTTGAAAAAACTAAAAATATGACGCATCAACAATGTCATGTCATGAGGCAGACTCCTCCATATCATAGAGAGATAATTTTCCAGTAATATTTCCCTAACTGGTGTGGGTACCACTCTGTGACTAGTCATGAAATCACATAGTTGATCTGACACCTCTATCCAGACTCTCCGATTTAGCCTACATGACATGTGGGGTATTTGTACTATAGGATGGTCCTTTTCCTCCTCCATCACTTCATCTTGTTGGAGAGGCTCATCCCCAACATATGTGCCAATATATGCAAAACAATAGATTATAATAATAAGATAATTGAAGCAAAATGTTACAATAAATTAGATGTTCATTAAATAAGACATAAAAATATGCAACTATATTTATCAAAACATAATGATGATATTACCTCTCTCAAGTGGTAGATCAACTGTTGTAAATCATATGTTTGGACATCGTCTCTAATACATCCTCGCATAAATGTGGTGTACAATTTAGAGGACATGATTGTCCTCTCTATGTAACAAATCACATACATCCCTACCAACTGTAGAAATGGGAAACTTGAGCTGACCCTTCTTGGGAATCAACTTCCCCCACTTGTGCATATGCACATTAAGCATATGCCTAACAAGAAATTTGGGTACTACTGGCTGAGTGGCATGAAACCTCTAAAAAAATAGTGTAAATAACTCTGACACAGATGGAAAGAATCTCGTCCCATGTAAAATTATATGATAGTGATATAATGGACGACAAAACTATCTCAAAAAAATCTATGACCACCTAATCAATCAGGGCCTCTGCACTAAATTGTCTACATAATAAAACAAATAGAAACTAATGCAATTCCCATCAAAGCTATACCGTGATAGTGTTGAGAGAATAAGACATACTCAACTAATCTCATGGATACCAAATGAATGTATCTGCAGTTGACCACCAGGAACTTGGAACTCCTCAAAGGAATGAACCTTTGGATGGACATATATATGCACATATGCAAGTTGGGTCTCTTCTAGAATGTCATGCAGAAGATTAGGGAACTAGGGAAAATCCTCCTCCTTACTAGACAACCCAGTGATGAAATAAACATCCTCCTCCATGGGATCATACAACATATTGGGACCAACCCCGAACCCCTATC
>JZKD02S0501853.1:255076-269411 GCA_000966675.3 Picea glauca | reverse complement strand
AACTTCTATAATTTGAATGTTGCACGGGTCATCTTCATTTGGTGCTTCTTCCTGCATATGGTAGCATGACAATAGTTCCTTTACTTTCTGTTTGTTCCGTTGTTGGTACTCTTTTATGATTTCAACCTATGGTTCCTGAATTAATATTACCCCTCTGATATATTTGAGTGTTGAATCTATTGTTGAGTTCTCATTTTCAAATGAGAATGTGACTGTAAAATTCCGTTGTAATATTGTCCATTTTGCAGTTCCTCTGCGCAGTTCCTTGTCCACATACCAGTTTTCTAGTGTTCCTTATAGTGTATGAATAAAGTGATGAGGCCATTCCTCTAGTGGTGTCATCATCCATAATGCTCTACACTTCTCAAGTGTTTCAAAGGTGACCCCTATCCATCATATCTCTGCATCATTCTACTCTTCTTTCTACACTGAATCTAATGCTCAATAATCATTTGCATTGGTACCAGTCCTTAAGAGTCTCTTTGTGCACACCCCACCATCTTGCAAGTGTTTCCATGAGTTCTATATCCAAACATAAGAGCCTATGATTTGGTAACACTTCATCTTCATATCTTGTTGGGAATTATTTTAACTCATTCACCCCATGAAATCTAGGAGGTTCTCTTATCTCTGTACCTACCCATCTTACTGCATGGTCTATTTTTGTGCATATTCTTGTGGAGACTTCATGTAATATTTGTTTCCAATTCTCCAACCTTGTATCTGAGTTTGAAGTGCATGACGTGATACTTCTCCAACTGACTACCCCATCTACAGTTGGATTCACATAATCTTCTTCTCACGCAGTGGTTCTGTATAAATGGTTGATTTCCTCCAGGTTTAAAAAAGTGGGCTCTACGAACCTTTATCCTTTTGATGGGTCTAGTGGCACAATGAATCTATACTCTCCTAAATTGAATGTCATCTTCCTCATCTTCAAATTTATTATGGCCTAATTTTTGAATGCCCAATCTAGTCCAAGAAGTGTTGGATACAGTGTTGTTCCATCCACTATTTGTATCATTTCAAAGTCTACCTTAGTGCGCACTCCATCTAGATCTATTGTCACACCCTTTAGCCTTTCAATTGGTAGAACTTTGTGTTGATTTTCTAGTTTCAACTGAACAGGCAAATATCCTAATGTGGGATCCCCCATACATTGTCATCTCTTCTTGGGTAACACATTCACCTTAGAGCCTAAATCCAGTATGATGTCCCCCATATTGTTATCTCCAATGTTAGCATTTAATATGAATTCCCTACTTGTCCTCCTTCTTGTATGAAGGTGATTAATTTTTTTCTGTTCTTTTTTCCCCTCTAACTCTATGTTACATATTTCTATCATATTTTGCAAAATTTTAACAGATGATTGGTCATTTAATAGCTTAACATGGGATTGCAGAAAAGCCTTTATGGTACTTACTTGTCCTAGAGGTTGTGCCTTATTAGTGTGATCCAGTGATGAAGGCATATCATACGTTCATGCATCCTAAGTATGTTGCACAGTTGATGTAGATGCAATGTCTGGCTTCAATAATTCTTGTCTGGCTTGCTTGAATATCAATTTTTCGTTCTGCGCATCAAACTGCTTCTGTGGTTCGACATTCTTCTTCACCCATTAGTGTTGTGTTGGATCTTGTCTTACTTCATCATCTCTTGTATTAGCTCCTCCATGCATAACTATGTTGATATTTCTTCCAACATCCCTTGCTTCTACAAAAATCCACTGAACGTTCTAATTGTTCTGATTTCACTTTTCCTAGATCTTCCCCAATAGTGTCGGACAATATTCTGTGTCATGATATGATGTGCGACAATACATACATGTTGCCGGTGGAAGTGGACATTCTCTTTCATAATTTCCTAGTTGTTGAAAGTTATGACATACCATCGGTCCTATGCCTCTTCCAAATCCTCCTCTACCTTGTCCTCCACCTCTGTATCCATCTCGATCTCCTCGTGGTGCATTGTACTGGGGAACTTGATTATACTATGCCATATTATATTGTGGTTTCATGGTATTGTATTGTTTTGGCACAATTTTATATGGGGCTAGCACTTGTTAAAATATGGTGCAGCTTTCCCTGTCATAATATTTGTCTACACCCTATAGTTATCTGATGTTCGTTCCCTCATCATCTCCATTGTCCTGCAATATTTGTCATCATGGCATACTAACTTACAAAATTTTCAATATTAACTCTTAGGAACCATCTGGTATGTATGCATCATTGGACAATGATATGGATCATGCCTCTGTGTCTTACATATTTCACACCATATTCCTCCTGATGGAAAAGGGTTTGGCAGTCATGTTTCCATGTACTGCACGAATGTTGGGCATTCATTACTGTGGTGTCCTTATGTCCTACATGTGGTACACCAAACAACTTCTCTTTTGTCCTTACCCCTGTTCTGGTTTAGTTGAAATGTTAAGTTCTTCAGATGCTCCTTCAAATCCTCTATGAATGGATTTGTATTTTGATATTGGTTCTCTTCCAGTTGTAGAGATTCCTTCAAAGTCTTTGTCTGAGTCTGAAACTTCTACTATCTCAAAGGGTATTTCAAATGTGGTAGAAGTGAATTGACAAACATATGCCTATGTTGCATATCTGTCATGACATACTTTAGCTAGCTTTCCCTTCAATAGTTTGAATCTCTGGTCAATATCCCACATAGATTCTCTTGATTTCTATCTGATCTCTATCATCTCATTCATGTATTGATCCTTTGATCTAGGCTTCTGGAATTCATTTATCAACAACTTCTTGATATCCACAATCGTTCTTGTTGTTCCTGGTGGATTGTTTGCAGATAAGGTCATGTACCAATCAAGTGTGTGGTCTCTTAATGTGATGGATAACTATGCAATTTTAGTGTCCTCATCTATGATCTGTTTTTCTTCCCATATATTTTCACAAATGAACAAGTGCTTCTCAGGGTCCTATGACACCTCTCCCTTGAATTATGATAATCTGATGGTGGGATCATGTCATGCCATCGTGAATTCTAAACTACTACCTCCCCGTGGTGTATATACATGGATACCACTTCCTAAAATGGATCCTCCAATTGTTGCTCCTTGAATAGATGTACTTCATGTTGTTTCCCTTCCCCTGAAATTCAGTTTTCTAAATGGTGGTGTTCTTATTGTTGTATTAGTCGCACATGGGTTTATGGGTTCCAAACTGACACTGATATGGATAGGAGTGTTGCCTTTTTTTCCTTCTCTTGGACCTCTTGTCTTCCTTTCATATTTCATGTGAAATATTTCCTCAATATGCTCCACAACCCGAAGATCCTCTACCTCTTCTTCATCACTTTCCAAGCCTTCCCTCGTGGCTATGGCTCTCTTCTTGTTGTTCATCTTATATTGGTAGGGTTCTCCATTGCAAATTCTTCTAGCTATTGCCATGATATTATTTATCTGGTATTCCTTTATAATGATTGGATCCAAGGCCTCCTCCTTCTTTCCTCTATCCATTTCTTCCTCCATTTCTTCATCTCTTGTTAGTGCTTCACCCCTTCCCCCATGCACGCAGGGAAGTTTAGTTGTCTGAGGCCATTGTCATTACACCTTTGTTATACAGTAACATCTTAATGGAAGTATATAGTGATCGGATATACCTACCGCCAGGTCCCTTTAAAAAATCTTGTTCTGTTGCACTATAAGGCTTCACAGTATCTACTGCAAATTTTGTGACAAATCCTGCAACAGTGTTGTCTACCCAGAAATCTACTCCGTGCGTAAATTTATTATCAAATTGTTGTAACTGGACTATATTCATAGGATTCCACTCTAGCTATCTGATCCAATTTGTAGGGTGTTTGTCTTTCAACCTCAATATCCACTCTTGCAACACATGTGGGAAATCACATAAAAATAATCCATGCAAGTCGTTGAATATGTACTTGTCAAGATATTTGCGCAATGTTAACTTCAGGTTTCTGTTATATTTCTTCACCGACTCAATCTCCTTTGTTTTCAAACGTCTCTCAATATATGCCTTCATTGGGTTCC
This sequence comes from Picea glauca, assembly GCA_000966675.3. Lineage (NCBI taxonomy): Eukaryota > Viridiplantae > Streptophyta > Pinopsida > Pinales > Pinaceae > Picea > Picea glauca. The sequence goes on along the minus strand of JZKD02S0501853.1, from coordinate 265,390 downwards.
ACGGTCTCAACATCCCCTTTTATATTTTCATTCTTTTAACGTTTTGTCACCATATCTGACATTCTTTTTACGCTTATTCAATAGATTTTATTCACTCAATCCCATTCTGTTCCAACTAACAATAGAACAATTTGATGGTTATTGTTTTATCTACTATGGTCTTACTTTATTGTCATACATTGACTCAGGTTCATATCTAAACAATCTTCCAACAAAATCCCTCTAAAACTACCACCTACCTGGTAAACCAGAAGGCAACACAATACAAATAGTGCACTACGTAGTCTCACCCAAGATACTTCTATGGGTGGCTGCAATACTCAAACGCTTTCATCCTGGGAATGAGTGGGGATCTGTGATTGTACCCTATGATATCCATGTATTTAGTCTAACATATTGACCAATCAGTCTCTCTTACTCATGCATGTGAAATATCAGATCTAACTAATACCTTCATTCATTTATCTAACATTTAATCATTGACAATAAAGGAGATGCATAACATTCAATCACATAACGCATGTTCTACCATGGTTCACCCCCTCCTGGGGTACGTCCATAAAATATTTGGCTCTCAAGCTATTTTATTTTGTCTCATCAATAGATCGCGCTGCACACACTTATAGTATTGGATCTTATAATCTCGACAGGCTTCTCGATCCCTGTGAGGCTGACTAGATCGCACCAGGCTCCTCAACCTGCCATCTAACCATCGAGATCGAGTTGCTCGACTCTCCTTTTTCTCACCATCTTACAGGATGTTGCAGTTCTTAAAATCCTTATAGCTTATGAACGGTCTCAACCTCTCTCTCTCTCTCTCTCTCTCTCTCTCTCTCTCTCTCTCTCCCTAGACCTCCTAGGTATTCCTTATGCATATTCTTGGCTTATCATCCATTATAATCTCTTGAAAAAACCCTAACCCTAATGTAGTTAGGTTTCCCTTGCATGCACGCCTTGAATTCTTCCCTCACACTTGTTTCTTTCCCTTCCAGCTGTATTTTTCCCACTTCGTGCTTTTCTCTCCAAAAATAGCCTTTTCCCCAAAATGGGCCTATGCCCAACATGCATTCCCATGGACAAAAGATGGAGGATAGTTAAAGGATATCCTTTGCAAYCGAAGGGGAGGTAAGAAAACATCCCTTATATGGAAGGAGACCATCATAGGATAACTTAATGGCATGCCCTACTAATTAGGCATCCACATAATCCCATGAAACTTTYCCAAAAATCGCCTACCCGATTTAATGACCACGTATGGAAAACAATGCAAAACAAATTTTGCACTTTTTTTTTTTCTGTAAATAGCCTTTAGTAAGATTTTAAAGGTCTTCACCTCCTCCTAAAGGTCTTAAATTTTTACTTTTCACTAAGTTTACGACATTGTAATTGTGTAGTTTAAACAAGAAACTTCCAACATGTGGTTATTAAATTTTAGTTTTAACTAGTATCTTTTTATTTTGCACTAAGGTTATGGCATTGTGATTGTTTAGTTTAAAGAAGAAACTCCCAACATGTGGTCATTGAATTTTAGTTTTAACTAGTATATTATATTTTCTCTATTAAACCCCCCACCCTACCCGATTTAATGACCGCGTATGGAAAGCAATTCAAAACAAAATTTTCACTTTTTTTTTTCTTGTAAATAGTCTTTAGTAAGATTTTAGAGATCTTCACCTCCTCCTAAAGGTCCTAAATTTGTTAATAATAATAATAATAATAATAATCAATTTTTAAAGTCACAGCCAAGCCACACCAAATTGGTGTATGAGACCCCCTTGTTTGTGGGACAAGGGACCCCCCTCCGTCTAGCGATTTGACTAGTAAAGTCTACGGAGGTATACATACCCTACCCCCCTCTGGATTTGAACTTGTGACCTCTTAAGAGGAAACACATGTTCTTAACCATTAGGCCCACTCAGGCTATATTTTGCACTAAGGTTATGACATTGTAATTGTTTAGTTTAAACAAGAAACTACCAACATGTGGTTATTAAATTTTAGTTTTAACTAGTATCTTTTCTTGACTTTGAAAAATATGAGTTAAATATCCTCCCTAAAAATCATGGCTTACATGTTATTTGTTAAATTTGAATATGGTTTTCTTTTAAGTGTTTCACTAATATACTTTATCTACGTGAAAAAAATTCAAAAAATTCATTAATATATTTTATTTATATTCAAATTTTATTATCTAAAAGAAAAATAATTGTTTATATATATATATATATATGAAGTGTCATTTAATTTTATAAATAAAATAAAAAAACATAAAAAATAAAAACAAAGAATTCATAATTTTCTTTTTATTTATTTTTAATTATAATTGAGAGATTTTATATTAATAAAAGCTACACTCACAAAGAAGATATATTTAGAGTCTAGTTCGAAAATTTTACAGAATCCAAAAAAGAAATTCTATCATCCTTCATATAGCTATATCTATCTAGGTCCAAAAGTAAGTCAAGTGAGTACTCATTAGTAGTATAGATTCTATAATAAGGACCTAAAATCTTAATGACTTTGCAATACATTTAACCAGTAAAAGGCATGGTGGCTAGCTACCTCCTCCATTGTTGCATTCTTAAGGTCCGAGTCAAGATTGATCATTTCCTTCACCTCTAGCAGCTAATGTATTATTTCCTCTTCCTTCTAGCCTTCACAGTTGGAATTTACTAATTGTACCTGATTGGATGCCCTATAGTGTTCTCCTTTGATCAAGTTGGTTACCAAGTTTCAATGAATATTAAACTTAGCCTCCAAAATATATATCTATTTCTTGAGATGAACCAAGGTTCCCTTAACTGATACATTTTGGGAGGTGACCCAATGGTCAATTTCATCTAATTTAGATGTAACAAAGAAAATTGAAGTTTTTTTTCTATGGATAGACTCCTCATGAGCCCTTAATGCCCTTTTAATCTCTTGCAACTCATGATAATACATCTTTAATATTTAGCTATCTAATCTCCATTTTTACAACAAGAGTTGTTGATTGGATTCCAACCCAAGCCTGCACTTTATTATCCTCCCCTTCATATTACAGTTTAAATTCTTCCAACTATCCAAAATCCCACAAAGAACATTTAAGGATTACTTAAAGACACAAATAGAGGATACATAGTACAAAAGGATAAAGTTTCCAGAACTGAAAGAAGTATGAAGCCAAAAGGATAAATCCCTTGAAACCAAAGAGATAGAGTATGCTCTTCCAAATTCCAAATATCCTAGAGAGAATTCAAAATAAACCCATTGATTTCAACATTAGATTATAGACACGCATACCTATTTCAAGGTATATCCTCTTCTAACATACAAGGAATAAACCCCCCAAGAGAAGATTCATAAACATAGATGAAATTTCAAAGAACTAAAACTTCATCAATTTTCTTATTAGAACCAAAAGGATGCTAAGGTAGAGGCTTACCATATTTCCATGGAAATGTTGAATACCATTGCGTCGGGAATACCATGAGAGAAAAACAGAACCCACAAATAACTAAGCCTAAAACCCACCATCTCCTCTGCAAAATGTTGGGTTGATGTGCCATTATCCCACTAGTCCAAGGGAAATAATTTTTATTTGGATCATAATCATGTGAATCTACATATGAATCCATGTGAGAAAGAGGGTGAAGGAAAGTCTCATTAAAAATCTTGTTATTCTCTAAAGGTGCCTTACAATGAGCCATGTGACTCCATAAATGAGTGAGATGTGCCATGATTACCATGATTGATTAATGGATATGTTGATTATAGACTATACCATTAACAACAATGTCCCCAATCGTTAGACCTATGGCTTGGTTGGCCAAACCATTGGCCAATATATTATTTCCCCTTAATACATGATAGAACTTAATTCATAGTAGGAAAAAGAGAATATTTGTATTAGAGAACAAAAGTGGAAATATTGTGAAATTCAGAGATACATTGTATCCTCAATAGTGGATAGAGGGTACCAGGTATGTTACAAAGTGGTATCAGAGACAAGGTTACAACATTGGGATTGTATGGGATATAAATTAGCTTATAGAGGAAAGAGTTGTAGGTTGTTTCCAAAAAGTTTGGAAAAATATCTTAAAGGAAATTGAAAAGAATGCAGGTTGTAGGTAATGTGTTTTACAATATGCCTCAAAGGTGTAATTGGGGGGAATTCAGAATTTGGAGGAAATTCCTCAATTCTGGATGAAATCCAAAGGTTAGTGTGCACAATAGTTTCAAATTTGGTTGGTGCAAGTTTGAATTTATCTAAGGAAGCCCATACTGGAAAAATTCATGGTGGCTTGTGGAGGAAAATTTAAAAATTATTATGAAATTGGGAAAAAATTCCAATCCTAGACATATAACAAAAATATGACATGGATCATACTAGTGATGAGGACTGTACAAGTGATGCAAATGGTTAAGATTACATGGAGGTGCTAGGTGGTGCTATTTGGAATCAAGTTGCATGGGTTGAATCTACAAGGAAAGGTCCATGAGGATGGGTGGTATTTCAAAGTGGTTTCGAAGCTACAAAAGAAGTATCCAAAACCATATTTACATTGTTCCAAAATTTTGTGGGGGACATATGTACTCCCAAGATTCATTTTGAGGGAAAGTATCTCTGTTATCCATCCAACATATTTCAGCCCGAAATGAACCTGGATCGTCGATCGTGAAGCATATACACCATTGGATATTTTGAAATGAAAATATTTCATTAAGGATAAAGAATTTTTTCCCCCAAAATAGATCTGTACCATCAGAACATGATGGATCTCCACCATTGGATATTTTGGGAAGAAAATACCCCAATATAGGTCGAGCATATTCCACCTTGAAATATATCTAGATTTTTAGATCGCGATCAATCTCTGTAAAAAGATATTTCAGAGTAGATGAAGTTGTTAACCATCATTCACTTTAATTTTCAAAATGAATATGGGTCATCGATCGTGGTGAATTATAACCATTGGATATTTTGAAGCAAATGAGAATTATTCACCACTGATCACTTTAATATTTGAAATGAATTTGGGTTGTTGATTGCAATGAATGTCATCCATTCAATATTTTGAAGTGAAGGAGATTTGTTAACCTATGATCACTTTTAGTTCTAAAATGAGATCTATTTCATTGGATCTTAGCAAGACCCCTTGTCCCATCCATGGTTAGGATTGTTCCAAGTGGAAGATAAAGACAAAGGGGTGCACATGGCCCACAAATTTGATGAAATAGAGAGAGAGAGAAAAGATTGGCATGGAAAGTTAGGAACAAAGGAGTACGACATGGAATATGTGAGAGATGACACATAGGAACTAACTACCACGTTAGCAAGAACATGTCATGCCACATCAACAAGATAAAGTTTTTAAAAAGACAAATTTTTTTTTCTCAAAACTAGGAAAACGTTTAGGGGTAGGTCTACAGTGAGAAGGAATATAAAAGTGTCAGAGAGGTTCATTGGTCAATTCTACTCCAGAACTCCATAAATTTCAAATTATAGTTATTTTAAGAACATGGTGGTACTTACTGATAGAGGCTCTATTGAAGGTGAAATTTGGACAATGACTCATAGGTGCAGACATGAAGAAACCCAATAGATATTTTGGCTAAATTTGAAAGTATTTGGAGTGCAAATGCAAACACATGCCAAAATACACTATTCATAGACTTTTTGGATATTTTTGGAATCTTCGAGGGAGGAAAAGGGACCCAAGATCACCAAATTGGTAAATTTTTCCTAGTCAACATTTTATGTCCTCAATAATCCATTCAACTTTGTTTTATTGAATTTCTTATAGTTTTTCTCCATTTGGGAGATGATAGTTTCAGCTAAAATTTCTAAGTCTAGGAAAAGTGCAAGAAGGACAACGTTGACAATTCTAGACTGTTGCAAAAAGTGACAGGAGCATTAGTTTACAAATAAGAAGGTTGACATGTGATTATAATAATGAATATTATCTATGATTGATACAAAATATTCGTTGATTCTCGCTAAATTTTGTTCTACATGTGGCATAATTTGGCCTTTGAGTTTGATTTTACTAGTGAGGCAAGTGAATAAAAGGGGGATTTTTTATTTTATTTTGGAGAGCCGTAACTTTCATCTCATAAATTATATTGAGGCATGATTATAGTTGCTGGAAATTTAATTCAAATGGGAATGTGATAGAAGGATTAAGTTCTCCAAGGAATCATATAGTTGTTTTAGAAGGCCGTTGGAATAGAACCCTTGGCCTTAAATGAACAATGCAACTATTAAATGTGGAATATTTCCAGAAAAATTTTACTATTGGGAAAAGAGTTCTAGATGAGAGAGTTACATGAAAGATACAAAATAAAAAACAAGGAAGGCTATAGATACTTCATAATGGTGAATTTGTTGTGGTGTGGAGGCACTTTTGGAGGTGCAACCTCATGACAACAAAATAGGGTTGAGTTCTTATAATAAGGTAGTGTTGTTCATGAGCAAGGAAAMTCAAGGAGAGAGTGTTATGTTAAGATATGTTAACAATATGTTCAAAATCCATGAATGAATAATAATAAGGTATGTTTTATATTGGATTCCATGTTCAATCATAAGAATAAAGGAACCCAAAAGCTAGTGTCTTGAAAAATAAAGAAAGAAGGCATATAGAATATTTATTGTAATTAACAAGTGTAATTTAAATTATAGAGAAAGGTATAGAGAAGGATTTTGTCATTGAAGCTAACTATTGTATGAAGTAAATAAATATTGATAAGTATAAGGAGCCATAGGAACCTTTGGTTATTGGGTCTGAATATTCTATGCCACAAGAGAATATTTGTCCAGGGTGTGGAATTTGTCTACATCAAAAGAATATTTGTGAGTATCATGACCATTGTAGATGGTTATCGATTACAATTAAACAACAATGGTAAATAAGAAGAATGGAACAAGATATTTAGTGAAGAATGACACTAGTAAGCACATGAAGGTAAAGTAAGTTCCCTTAACCCTTGGAAATAGAGGAAGGAAACTAAGTAATGATGGTTGCATGATATGATTCCAAAATAAGAAAATGATTGATGTTGGTATGGTAGACAAAAATCTACCAAATAAAAATAACAACAAGGACCTCATGAGGTGAGGTGTGGATCATGGGATGGGTGAATCATATCTATGGGAAAGTGTATGAATGTTTGGAAAATTTGCAAGCTATGAACCAACTACTTCTGACTAAAGAATTCAAAAAAAGAAAATCCACGTGTGATGTCAGAGTGCAGATTCAAAGCATGGTATGAAGTTTAAAGAATTTAACAGAAAATAATTAAGATTCATTTAGTTTAAAGGTTCAAATGGATAAATAAACCAATCAATTGTGTGTATATTGGTCTTGGTGTAAGGAATTAGACTTCAAAAATAACTACTCAATGAAGTGAATGTAAATGTGTTGAGCCTACACAAAATAGATCTAGATAGAAAATACTACACACATTTGCAGAGATAAATTGAGAAAGAAGAAGAAGGAGAGAAAGAATGGAATAATTCTCATTAACCGTAATGAATAATGAATAATTTACACATGATATACCTTGTATAACTCAATGAATGCACACTAGAGTAGAACCAATGCACCATAGAGATGGTCTAGAGTGATCTAGACACACACCAACAGTTACAAGAGTGAACTACCACCTAGTCTAGTCTCTCAGGGAGTTACGGGAGTGAACTTCCACCTAGTTGAGTTAACTAGTCAACTAGTCTTCAGTTAACTGACTGAACAAAGTGTAGTGAGGAGTATATCAAGGAATAAAGGGTAATGCTCTAGTATGGTGATGATCCCAAGGCAAGTGCGCATTAACATGGTGATTTTCCCAATGTTGCATGGTGACAACACCAATGCAACATCTAAAGTCAACTCAACTAGTCAAACTGAAGTGTCAACTGAAATAGAATATTCTCCAGGTGGAATATTCTCCCATAAAATATAGGAGACTAGATAATGACTAATTATGAATAATAAAAAAGGAAAAAACTTAGGAAAAATAAATCCTAGGTGTGTGTGAAGTAACTCCAACACCCCCCCCTAAATATCACTATGGTGAAAATAAAGAATGGGTCCCGACAACGAGGCCATGTTAGGTACCCAAATACAAAATATACACTGAAATAAAGTAAGGAAAGAGGGGAAAACTCATGGGAAACCCCCCCCTCAAGGTACAATGTATGTAAAAAGAAGAACCGATAGTTGTTAGGCAACTGTGTGCTTCACTCCAAGACGACTTCGCAGAGAATGGAACTTTTTCTTAGTGAAGGTCTTGGTGAATATGTATGCCATATGTTCTTCTAAACGACAAAATTTTAGGTCGATGATCCCATCGTGTACTAAGTCCCAGATGTAGTGCATGTGGATATTGATGTGCTTCATCTGATTCCTACGAACTGGATCTCTGCAGAACTTTAGAGTGCTCTAGTTGTCACACCAGATAACGATCGATCGGTGAAACTGATTGCCCAACTCAGTGATAAAGTTTTGTAGCCACATAGTCTGAATGGTTATGTTAACTACCCCTCTATACTCTGCCTCAGCTGAAGATAGAGAAATGACAACTTGCTTCTTTCTCGACCAATATATAGGCCTGGAACCAAGACTCAATGAGTAACCAGGTGTGGACTTGTAATTAGTGCTATCGCTAGCCCATTTAGAATCAGTAAACCCAATGAGATCTAATGTAGAGTCTTCTACATAATGAATCCCAAAGGTGATGGTGCCCTATATGTATCGAAGAATACACTTTGCATCCTTCCAATGTAGCTCATGCGGCTCCTGCATGAACCTGGGAACTAAGCCAATTGAATTGGAGAGGTCTAGTATGGACCGTGTGAGATAAAACAAGCTCTCCACTAGCTGTCTATACAGTGTGTTGTCAACCAATGGAGTCTCCCCGCCATCCTCAAGTTTGACTCCTGATAGGAAAGGAGTCGGAGCATACTTGCATTCTTTCATGTGAAATGTCTCAAGGAGATCTCATGCATACTTGGCCTAAGATAGTTTGATTCTTGATGCATCCTGTCTGATCTCGAGTCTAAGGAAGAAGTGTAGAGGACCCATGTCTGTCACAAAAAACATTTCATGTAGAATCCTCTCGACTGCAACAATCACTGAAGTCGAGCAACCGGTGATCATCAAATCATAAACATACATAACTAAGAGTAGAAGTGAATCAGTCATCCTGAGCATGTAGAAATTTGGGTTTGATTTACAACGTACAAAGTTCTATGACAACAGGTAAGAGTCCATATTGGCATATCGTTCCCTCAGAGCCTGCCTGAGGCCATAAAGGGACTTCTTCAGTCGACAGACCAAATATGATTCATGCATAAATCCCTGGGGATACTCCATATAGATCTCCTCAAGGAGATCACTATGAAGAAATGCATTCTTCACATCCATCTGATGGACTTCCCATCCCTTGGTTGCCGCAATGGAAATTTCCAATCGTATGGAATCCATATTCTCTACTGGAGTGAAAGTCTCATCATAGTCAATGTTATGCACCTTCTGAAATCCTTTGGCAACAATCCTAGCTTTGTATCTGCTAATCTTTCCATCCGTTGTGCTCTTGTTCCTTTAGACCCATCTGCATCCGACAAGTTTCCTCCCAGAAGGAAGGGGAAATAGATCCCAATTATGGTTCTCGAGGAGGGAGTTGTAATCCTCCTGCATGAAAGATTCCCAAAAGGGATTTCCAGCAGCCTCACCATAAGACTGTGGATCTAAATATTGAACCGAGAAAATATGCCTGGAGGGAAATAGTCTAGTGGAAATGAGTGCAATAGGAGGATCCTCGAAATCAGATCGAGTCCTCCTAGTATCGGCTGGATCACCAACGAGATCCCATGCATCCTGAAGAGTACTTTGTGCCCACTTGGGCCTCTACTCTGGATCTGCAACTTCATATGGATGCTCTAACTCTACATCTGACTGTACTGACTCTGAATATGAATCATCTGAGTCCTCTAAATCAGAACTCTCATATGAATAAGAGTCGGCATGTGCATGCTCATCATCTCGGATAGGTGGAAGAATGAAGGTGTCTTCATGCAGCTGTTGAGGTACATGTGAGACACTTTCCTCAAATTGGACACTTCGCTCAATGATGAGTCGGTCCGAGGAAAGATCAATAAGTATGTATTCCTTCACACCATCGGGGTATCCAACAAAAATACACTCAGTTCTCTGTGGATCAATTTCCTTCCTCTTTTCAGAGGGAATTCGGGCCCATGCACGTCAACCAAAAATGTGAAAGTGATTCGCTTTCGGTTTGAGGCCACTCCAAGCTTCATAGGGGGTCTTATCCTTG
>JZKD02S0501853.1:222765-233735 GCA_000966675.3 Picea glauca | reverse complement strand
CCCACATTTCTCCATTAACTAATTTCTTTAATTTATTAAATTGTCTTATTTTCCCTCACCCACCTAGAGTTGCTCCTAAATTTACTCCTAGGTGTTCCTAGATTCCATTACAGGTTTAAATACTTTCTCGAAAAATGAAGTTGTTAATTTAGTTCAATTTAGAAGGTTCTTAATTGCATATTATTTACTATGTTGACCTCTCTTTTTACCATAAGTTCCCCTCTTTCCCTTTTTATGTTTCCTCCATTCCTTAGTTTCCTAATTTTTATTATTCCCTTCTTTCCCCTTTTTATTAGAGCCAAAATGGTAGTTGCTCCAATTAACCTCATTTCCCTTTTATTAATAATTTAATATCTTTTACACTTTCACAAGTTAAACAATTAAATTCTTCTTTACAATTTTAAATCCACTGATTTTAATTAAATTCTTACTCTCTTCATTTTACCCCCAAAATTTTATGAAGACCAAAACTATTACTTAAGTGGCTTTTAGTTTAATTTTTATTTTTATTTTTATAGGGTCTTTTTCTTAAGGTTAGACAAAATTTTACCCTAGAGAAGTTTTAGACTTAGGACTTAGATTCTGAACTGGGCGACATTTAATTAGAGAAGTTGTTTAAGAATTTCTTAATGTGTTAAATGTCTTAGGGCCATCTAGGTTTGTTCCTTCATCATCATCAATGCGACATGCCCTTCTGGACGCACTACATGCTCCAAGGGTGCCACTTGCCTCTAGTGTTTCCTTTGGGCGACGTTCCCTTCAGGATGCACCATGTTCTCCAAGGGTGCCACTTGCCTCTTGACTGATTGGTAGACATCAATAACCCCTGAAGTCAACACTCCACCAGGTGAACTTGTGGGAGACTAAGGGCTTCTAAGGAATAAGGCCCCTGCCTTATTGGGCGCCCTTTAGAATCATCGTGAGTGACTATCATAGTCTTCCCTCATGGCATCATGGATTCTCTCGAACTAGGTAATCGTTAACCTATAGTTCAAGCCACGGTGAGAGTGATAGTAGGCTGTGGCAGGGCTGTTGTCCACACCTCTCCCTCAACCTCTCTGCTAATCATGTGTGGCCCCTTTACTCCATATGTGAGTCTGGTCAGCAAGCTATCGTCAGCCTGCATCATCAACAATCGTGTCAGAACATGTCCACATCATATCATCAAATCAATGTAATATCATAGTAAATAAATCAACCCAAATAGCACACTCCCTGACTCAATCCGGAGTCCAAGGGTTTCCATCGATGCCTCTTCATCCTCAAGGTCCAAAAACCCTGCACACTCAGTAAAACCGAGTCAATAGCACCTATCTATGTCAAAGCAGTAAAACATCATGTCATCTACCATAACACATCATAATCAAGGACAATTTTTTTAATATCATAATAATCTGAATCACTTGCGAACAAGTGTCCTCAAAGAATAAGTTTTCTCAGTGCGCTAGAGCGGGATGTTACAATTAGACATTCAGTATTAACTATTTTATACGTGATTAATAGTTGGGTTGTTGACGAAGTCTTGTGTTGGTTAGCATCGTCCTTGTTGTCTTCTTCGTGTGTCTCATCGACCTATTGTTGGGGTGTGGGTGCAGTCTTGTGTCAATTGTTTCACCTCCCAGCAAGTCAGATTTATCTAGAGTCCTCGGTCCAGATAGGATGTCTGGTGCCAAGGTTATTGATGCATCTATCACCCGGGGACGACATGATTCCTGAGGAGGGGATCATGGCGCGCCCTATTGGTTAGCGTCAAACAAGAACTTGGCTAGAGTCGGTGTGTTCTGTGTGGGTGTTGTCAAGCATTGTAAGTTACTTTTGGCGCAAGGGTGGAACACCTTCATGCGTTTGGTTCATGCACCTTGAGTTTCTAGTATTGTTCATCAAGGTCATTATGTTGGGAAGGGGATGTTGTCCCTTAGCTTGTAGGCATGTCTTGTTTCCATCGGGCGGGTATTCATTCCTTCTTGTTGTTCTATGCATGTTTCGCCCAGTTTCCCTTGTGTCTGTGCGCGGTGTCATGGTTTCCTATTGCCTAGACTACGTGCTTGCATTCATCGTCAATCGTGTGGTCAAACTGTTTTCGTCATTGCCTTCCTTCCTAAAAACAAAAAAAAATTGAAACTATGCTTCACTTGTAGTATTAACAATGGGGACATTACATATGGTATCAGAGTGAGGTTCAACCTGCAACTTGGGATCACTACGGATTTTGTTGGCATGAAGCTTTATTATAATTTGCTAATTAAGTTGACTTGTATTCATGCAGGTAATCATGGTTAGAGGATGTCGTGGAGGTAGTCGACGGGGTGTTAGGGGAGAAGGCATGATGCCTCTAGTAGCATCCACTCTTGAGAAGTATAACCCCCAGGGAGACGAAAAGGTTGTCAGGAAGGAGCATATAGCGGTGGGTGATGTGTTTGGAATCTTAAGGTATTTTCATCGGATGTATGAGGCACTGATCAACCATTTGGACAGAGATGAGGCCAGGGCATCAGCACCCCCTGAGGCTCCACCGCAGACTCTGGTTGGTACTGGTAGCATTCACCGTGAACTCGAGAAGGTCAAATTTCCTGAATTATTTGGTGCCCCGGACGACACAACCGTTGAGGCATGGCTGGAGAATATGGCAATGTGCTTTGCACTTCACGACTATGCCTCCAACATGAAGGTATTCATGGTGGTATTTCAACTAAAGGGGAGTGCTCTTCTATGGTGGAAGATGCTCCTGCCACAACTAAACATGGTTGTTGAAGATATGTCATGGGAACTATTTGAGGAACAATTTCAAGAGAGTTACCTATCAGAGGAATTCATTGAGCGTCAAATCAATGAGTTCAATGCCTTACGACAGGATAGCCATACGGTGCCCGAGTACGAGGCTCATTTTATGGAGCTTCTTCGGTATGCTCCGCATCTTAATACTGAGAAACTTAAGGTCAACACATTCATGTTCAACCTTAATGGTAGCATACGTTCAAAGGTTAAGATTCTGATGCCTCATACCTTGCATGATGTCATCTAGAAGGCTCTCATAGCAGAGGAGGAGCTTATCAGTGGGGGTTAGAGTAGGACTCCAACGAGACCAACAGGGCAGGTGTCATCTGGAGTGAAACAACATCAGACACCAGCCAGACATACGTCAGGATATCGTGGCTTCCAGAGAGGGTCCACTTTCACTACACCTCGATGATCGACGCCTCAACAATGGACACCTTATTTGGGACCACAACATCAACAACAATGTTGACCGTAGAAACAAAAATTTATGCATGTTCAGAAGAATAGACCGAGATTTCAAGCTGGGGAGTCGTCATCTTCTACTTCTGGTACCAAGAGTACTGGACTGAAGAAGGGGTGTTGGACATGTGGGGAGCCAAACTACCAATGTGATTTCCCTATAGAGAGGACTAGAGCATTTGGATTAGTTGGACCCACTACCGTGGGAGATATGGCCAAGGCCCATCATATTCTTGTAGCGATGAATAACCGCCAAGCAGAGCACCAATTGACTGTGCCCGAGACGTCAGGTATCATCGTTGAACAGACCCTTAGTATTTTGATAGATCTCGGTGCTACCAAGAGTTTCATTTCTGGTGTAGCACTAAAAAGGATTAAGGTAAAGGCAGTGGAATAGGATGAGTTTAGCTTCATAGATATGGCTTAGAGAGCCAAACAGAAGGTTGGAGGAAAGGTTACGTGTTGTATCCTTAACCTGGGAGAGTTTGACACCAGGGACAACTTGTACATCACGATCTTAGGATCTTATGATGTCGTGATTGGTATGGACTGGTTGGAATCACATGAGGTGATACTCAACTGTAAGACGAAACGGTTGAGCTTGGTCGATGAAGAGGGACATAGACACATGATTGTAGGATAGAACCATGGAGTTTCCCTGAGGTTCATCTCTTCCTTGCAACTAAGGAAGAGCATGCTCAAGGGATGTAAGCTTTATGTTGTCCTTGCATTAAATGAGAAGGGAGTAGCAGAAGGTCTAGAACACCTTCTTGTGGTGAGAGAGTTTACGGACCTCTTCCCAGAGGATTTACCTAGGATTTCGATGGAGAGGGAATTGGAGTTTACTATAGACCTAAAACCGAGGTCTGAACCAATAGCGAGAATGCCTTATCAGATTTCAACCTTAGAATTACAAGAGTTGAGAATGCAACTGAAGGAATTGTTGGACCTGGGACTAATACGTCCAAGTGTGTCACTGTGGGGTGCACCAAATATTTTCATATGAAAGAAGGATGGGTTGTGGAGGCTCTCCATTGATTACCATCAATTGAACAAGGCAACGATCAAGAATCAATATCTGTTGCCGAGGATAGATGATTTGTTTGATCAGATGAAGGGTGTGACGGTGTTCTTAAATATAGATTTGCGATTGGGGTATTATGAGTTACAGATCAAGGAGTACGATGTCCCTAATACTGCCTTTAAGATGAGGTTTGTACATTACGAGTCTACTATTTTACCATTTGGAATGACAAACTCCCCAGGGGTATTTATGAGTTTGATGAATGGGGTGTTACATGAGTACTTGGACAGGTTCATCCAAGTATTCATTGATGATATTTTTATTTACGCTTGGATGATGGAGGATCATGACGAGCACTTGCGCTTGGTACTATAGTGTCGGCGAGAGAACAAATTGTATGGGAAGTTTTCCAAATGCTCATTTTATCAATCAATGATTCACTACTTAGGGCATGTCATCTTCGGAAAAGGTATCGTCGTGGATCCAACAAAGGTCGAGGCTATTATGGAATGGTCTGTGCTGACAAATGTCCCAGAAGTACGTAGCTTCATGGGTTTAGCATGATACTATCGACGGTTCGTCGAGGGATTTTCGAAGATAGAAAATCCGATCACAGAATTGCAAAAGAAGAGAAAGAAGTTTGTTTGGACCGAGAAATGCGCAGAAGCATTTCAGAGGCTCAAGGATCTATTGAAAACAACACCGATACTAAAGGTCCTTGACATGGACGTGGACTTCTTGGTATGCACTGACACATCCAAGGAAGGCTTAGGCAGAGTCTTGATGC
The DNA here is from genome assembly GCA_000966675.3 of Picea glauca. NCBI lineage: Eukaryota > Viridiplantae > Streptophyta > Pinopsida > Pinales > Pinaceae > Picea > Picea glauca. Next base: position 228,687 of record JZKD02S0501853.1, on the reverse strand, counting down.
AAGACAGTCGAGTTATCACTTACATCTCGAGGAAACTGAGAAGGCATGAAGAGAACTATGTGATGCATGATTTGGAGTTGTTAGCCATCGTATATGCCTTGAAGGTTTGGAGACACTACCTTGTTGGATGAAAATTTGAACTAAAGATGGACCATTGTGGACTACAACACATCTTTACGCAAAGCAACCTGAACGCGCGACAACGAAGTTGGTTGGAATTACTTAGCGAGTACGACTTTGAGATTACTTACATAAAAAGAACAGTGAACCGAGTGGCAGATGCATTGAGTCAGAGACCACGCATCTTTTCGGTGTTGCCTCTTCAGATGAATCTACATGAAAATATTCTAACTTTATATCATAACGATGACTCGTACAAAGAGGTCGAGGGTTTTATCGGACAAAACACAATGATGGTACCAAGATTTGAAGGATTTATGTTTGATGACGATGGATTATTTAGGCTTAAAAATTGGATTTACATACCACCTAACGACGAGTTGAGGATTTTGATCCTAAGTGAGGCTCATAGAGCAGTAAACATGGCTCACCCAGGAGTCACGATAATCAGGGCGAACCTTAAACCCTTATTCTTCTGGAAGGGAATGAAGGTTGACATTGTTAACTATGTGTCCAGGTGTCTAGAATGTCAGCAGGTAAAGGCTGAACATAGACATCCAGCAGGATTAATACAGCCAAACGCTATTCCGAAATCGAAATGGGAGGTTATTTCGATGGATTTAATTGTTGGATTTCCACTAACGACAAGGAGACATGACTCAATTTTCGTAGTGGTAGACACTCTGATGAAGAGTGGAAACTTTATTCCTGTGTGTATGAGGTATCAGGCACCTGGCATAGTAATATTTTTCATCAGTGAGATTGTGAGGCAGCATGGCATGCCTAAGAGGATTATATATGATCGAGGATCAATGTTGACTGGATGATTTTGGACGAGTTTCCATGAGGCCTTGGGAACCCAACTTAATTTTAGTATTGCGTATCACTCGGAGACTGACGAGAATAACGAACAGACAAATTAGACCTTAGAGGGCATGTTGCGCATGTACGTGATGGACCAACAAAAGCGTTGGGAAGAATTCTTGCCACTGGTGGAATTCGCTTATAACAACAGTTACCAAAGAACCATTAAGATGGTGTCTCTCGAGTTTCTTTATGGGTGACCGTGTCATACACCTTTGAGTTGGGATCGAATTGAGGACAGGATCCTGGTGGGACCAGAAGTGATCCAAGAAATGGAAGAGAAAATGAAAACAATCAGACAAAGGATTAAAGAAGTGCAGGATCAACAGAAGAGTTATGTTGATGTGCACCGTGTCGACCATAGTGACGAGGTTGGCAATCGAGTCTTCTTGTGGGTAAAATTGCATAAGAGTTTGATCAAGTTCGGAAGGGGAGATAAACTCTCTCCTAGGTTCGTGGGACCTTTCGAGATTGTGGAGAGAAAGGGGCCCATGGCCTACCGACTAGCCTTTCCTATTTCTTTGAAGCATATGCACGATGTTTTTCACGTATCTGTTTTGAGACATTATATTAGTGATCCTACACACGTTATTGACATGACTTCCTTGCATGTATCGAATGAGGGGGCACTCACGGCTAAGTCGATATGCATCCTAGATCATCATGTTCGTCAACTACAGCGTCGAACAGTAGATCAGGTCAAGGTCCAGTGGGACAACTATAGTCCACACTCGGTGACCTAGGAGGATGCATATGATATGCACCAACAGTTTCCATTCTTTTTTTATAGATAGACTTATGATACTGTGATACACATTATTTCGACACTTATACTGTGAAACTTCGGGATGGATTTTAGACCAAGAGGGGGTATGTAACATCCCGCTCTTGCGCACGCTGATTGAACTAATTCTTTCAGGACAATTGCTCGCAAGTGATCCAGATTATTATACTATTAAACATTTGATTTTGATTATGAGGCGTTATGGGTTGATGACATGTTGTTTTGTTGCATTGACTTAGACAGGTGCTATTGACTCGGTTTTACTGAGTGTCTAGGATTTTGGACCTCGAGGATGTTGAGGCATCGATGGAACCCCTTGGACTTCGGATCAAGTCGGGGAGTGAACCATTGGGATTTGATTGTTTTATATGTGATATTAGTGCATCTGATTAGATGATATGATATGGATATATTTCTGACATGATTCGTTGATGATGCAAGCTGACGATAGCTTGTTGACCAGACTCACAGGCGAAGTAGAGGGGTCATGCATGGCTACTAGATACGTTGAGGGAGAGGTGTGGAAAACAGCCCTGCCACAGACTACTAGCACTCACACCGTGGCTCGAACTGTTGGTTAACTACTACCTAGTTTGAGAAGACCCACAATGCCACGAGGGCCGATTGCGACACTCTCTGACAATGATTCTAAGGGGTACACAATAAGGTAGGGGCCTTATTCCTTAGAGTCCCTTAGTCTCCCACAAGATCACCTGGCGGAGTATTAACTCGAGGTTTTTTTTATGTCTACCAAGTCAGTCAAGAGGCGAGTGGCACCCTTGGAGCACATAGTGTGTCCTGAAGGGCACGTCGCGCAAGAGAAACAAAAAGAGGTGAGTGTCACCCTTGGAGCACCTAGTGTGTCCTGAAGGGCACGTCACGTTGTTATTTAATATTTGGATAAACCTAGATGGCTTTAGGACGAATAACCTGTTAAGGAAGATTTAAAACTTTTCCCCTAATAAAATGTCACCCAGCCTAGGAAAATAAAGTCTAGGTCTAAATTATACTTGTGATAAAAAATTTATCTATTTATATATATATATATATATATAATCTTCATTAATCTTGTGATAAGAAGGGGGTAAGCAATTAAATTGATTTATAAAAATCTTTTGCGATAAAATTTTAAAAAAGGGGAAATAATTGCTTTACTATATTATGCTAATTAAAACATTTATTCATTAAAAAGAAAAAGGGAAAAAGGGTAAGTTTCTACACATGCTTTTTGAGTTAAAAAAAAAAAGGAAAGAGGGAAATCTAAAATAATTAGTAAACTAGGAAAAAATGGGAAACATGAAAAGAAAGGGGAAACACAAGGAAAAAGCAGTTAGTTTAACTTAGTAACGTATCTAGCATTTAAGAACTTTCTAATTTAAACTCAACTAGTAAATTAATAAGGGGGGAAGTCATTAAAACTTGTAAGGGGATATGGGGACACCTAGGCGTGATTCTAGGAGTGCCTTTAGGTGAGTGAAGGATTTAGGGGTAATAATTTAATTAATGAAATTAATTTATGGAGGAATGAAGGGGATGGGTGACACATGTACGGGGAGGATTTTTATGAATTAAATCATTTAACATTAAATTAAATGGTATTTTGGGAAAGTAAAGGACTTCAAAACTSTATATAATGGAGGGAGGAGAAGGATGAAGAGGGTCTTCTATTTGTGTAACATTACGCTGCATAAATTTATACTTGATTGACTTATCTTGTGGGAGTTGGGATACCCAGCTTGGTAAGGAATGGTAGCTTAGCCTTGCGAGGCGAGATGGGAGCTAGTTGATTCTCTGGTTAATGTGTGTGGCCCATTTGAGGCTCGGGGAGGCTAAGGGGGAAGAAGAGTACCCCTAGTGTTGGCTGGGAGGTACCGGTGAAGTCTCATCGGTCGAAAAGTGAGAGTTGCACGAAGCATGTGGGACATCAACTCAGAGCGGGCGATTGCACAACGATACGCTCCCTTTATTTTTGCATGGTAGATCGTTAGTATGATTTATTCTTTTAGTTCTGCATGTTTAATTGGGTAAGGAAAATGATTGTCTTAGCATTCTAGTTGATGACCAAATTTTTTTTCCCCGAAGCCTTTAGCTTGATGTTGATTGATTCCCATGGCCTTCAATTCCCGGCATGTCTTGACCGCCCTATGGTTTATTGATATGTGATGATTATGGTTTGTTTTTTCATTTCGTCCCTAGCTCATCATTCCTCACCTGAGCAGTCGGTCGGGAGCCTGATCTACGGTCGTCACTTTGGTGTTAATATACCTATGGATATAAACGCCCTTCTTTTCTGTGCGTGGATGATGAGCGAAGGATTTTCATTCCAATTGTCTACCTCTGTTGATTGTCCCTGGTTGATTGATTGGTTTTCACGCCTTCTATCGATTGAGTACATCTGCTTATGGTTTATCTTTGTGTCCTTTAAGGGTCTATCTCTATGCTTGTTGATTTTATTTTTACGTTTTTAATGGCATGACCTTTAAATTTCTCAGTGCTTGGGTTGATAAAATGTCTGTGATCTTTTTTATGGCTTTTCCCTAGTTTTAGTGGAAATTCTCTGCATTTTTTTTTTACTAATAGACCACCGCTTTCACCCCGTTCCTCATGGCTTCAACAGATTTTACCCCATGAAATTCTGAGCCAATACCCAGTTCTGTTACAATGACTTTACCCTTGATCGATATCAATTGAATCCTATTTTCCCAACGCTCGATTGGGAGGATCACTGCATTTCTTTTGGTAATCTTAGTGTTCTGTTATAGAATGACTGTTATTTTTGTTAACCAACCCAATGTTAGAACTGCGATCTTCATTAACTATTTAGATATTTATAACTCAACTTTGGGATTGGGATAGCGTAAATATATTACGCTTTCCTTATAAGATTACATGAATATATATTTGGGGATATGTTGAACAACACCCTCATAGAACTGACAATGAATTTCTTTGAGGGGTCGAGTTGTTCAGTGTCGACAAGGTTATCTAATGTCTGCCTGAGTCATTACCATTTTCACCTGCTGACGTTGTCCTCCTATTGACATCCATTACACTCGTTGGAGCTGCGGTTTTTAATTTTTTTCTATGCTTTTAAATTCATTGAAGACATTTTCACAGCAAGATGCTCTTGGAGTAAAATCAGAATCTCTATAGTGTGCCTGTGTTTGGTTGATTCTCGGTTAAGTGAAAAGAAATGGTATTAATGTGTCTATGATTTAATTAATGGCATTTATGAATTATATTTGATGGCAATGCAAATCTACATTTCTTTAATGTACAACGACCTTCTTTTATGGCAACGCTAATGTGTTTTCTACCAAATGAGACCTTGTGTTTAATTGTTCCATTCTATTGTTGGCATACACGATTTGTTGTGACACTTTACCATCAGCGATTGTAACCTTGAATTTGATGTGACACCTTTACCCATGCGTTTTGGCCACCAAAACCAGGCGGGGATCTCTGCAATCTTCCCAATGAAAGTTACATGTATCTTCTCTATGATTTTTCCCCATTTCGTTTTTAATTGGCAGTGAGTGCATGAATTGATTAAACTACATTTTAATTCTATTCATGTTATATTTAGATTGCCCAGTGACTTGTCAATTTACACACTTTTTGTTATTAATTGATAGCCCATGTATAATGTACACAGTAGTTTCAACAATGGAAATTATTTTAACTTTATACAACAAATGATTAGAATATTTAGACAACCTCTTTACTTTAATAGTCAGCCCTTAAATTGATTAGACAACTCTTTAAGTAATTTAGAACAGTCTTGTCCTTTAGTTGTAACATTGATTAAACTCACTTTTCAATTAGAATGTAACTATGGTTATAGTGTTAGTATTTACTTAATTAATCTCGCTAAATTGATTTTCATTTAAGGTTAAATTGATGGTACATTGATGACCAAACTATGATTTAGATGGCTCCTTGATACACTTTTAATGTTAAATTAGATGGTAACCTAATGGCAATTTATAAATTAATGTCGCTAACAAGTGTGATCGTTGTAGCTTGTACATTGATATTATTAATGATTGTTTATGAGGTTAATTACTAAGTGGGATGGAATTTAGTGATTAATTTCGGATTGCCAAATTAGATTGTCATTAATGTTAAATTAGATTGGTGTATATTGAATTAAT
>JZKD02S0501853.1:196328-218866 GCA_000966675.3 Picea glauca | reverse complement strand
CAAAAACAAAAATGGGAGCAATTGGTAAATATTGATTTTTCATAGGTATCATAAGTAGTTTGATCGTTCAATTTGTCCTGAACAGAGTTAGGTCGGCGGTTTGATTCCTTGTACAGTCGTTTGTGAATTGTTCGTATCATTATCTCTGAACAAACCGATACTGTAATCTACGTAACTTTAGTAATCTCTACACTAACTGATACTGTAAATTTCTAATCTACCCACCAGAAAGAGAAATGAGCAGTTTGACAATCTTGGGATTTTCTCCTTATGATGGAAAAAAATAATGAGCAGTTTCAGTCTTGGGATTTCCATCTTCACAAGGAAAAAACAACATTGATTTTTGCCAACCGAGTACGGTAGGAATCAATTTTGAACACGATGTCCTTCGTAATTCGCGCAAGGGTGGCCTCTATTTTCTAAGGTTTAAAGTTTTGAAACTTTAAATTCTGTAGCAACGTGGATAACGTCTCATTTGATGTAAACTCATCAGTAACTCTGTCGATGTCTTATCATTATTGAGTGTCAGTGTGAGTAGTTAACAGGACAAACAAAAATCACTGAATTTTCTGCAGCAGGGATGGTGTACATTAAATTTGGTCATTCAGGGTAAAGCAGACGTGTGTGACTGTAAGGCAAGGGAAAAAAATCAAACCTTGAAAAAATATGTAAACTTTATGTATCCAAAGTAAAGTAATAAACACTGTATGATTTTTATTATCCTATTAATCGTTAAGAAAACCTCATTCATTTAAACTTCTTGTGACAAAATTCATATATTATTCTATTAATCGTTAAGAAAACCTCATTCATTTAAATTTCTGGTGACAAATTCAAATTGATAGCCAAAAATACTGATTTATTAGACTTCTTGTTACCAGATTCAACGCTGTTAAAATGATATGGTTTTCTCTGCTAACATAACAATTGGTTGTTTCTGCTAACAGAAATAGTTGCTAACAGAAATAGTTGCGGTAGACAGTAAAATTGGTGCCAATTTTGTTTGGATAGAAGATATTCAACTCCTAAATCTTGAATGGAGCAGGGATGATTTTAGGGGCTGAATTTAGGTCATAAGTTAATTTTTCATGATTTTTCCCCAAAATAGTTTGGTTATTCTAAAAATGATTAGCCTAAATATCATATGATAAAATTATTTTACTTTAAAAATTGCCAAAATTTATACAAATTATATAAAATTCTTAGAAATTTGAATATTTTTATAAAAATATAGCCAAATATTTTATCATATGAAGGATTAGTAAGATTGGCCAAAGTTTCTATATTTTAAAATAAATCTCCGTCTTTAAAATCATCCTTGAATGGATGTTGGTACTGTGCATGACTCACAAATAATTCTTCAATCTAAGAATTCTGGACTGATCATAATTTAAACTAACCTTACTTGATTTGGGAAAATTACTAAACATTAAACTTAAGATATTGGTGTATAATGTGTATCTCTCTCCAAAGCCTAATAACACCTCAAACTTAAAATCTAAGTTAAAAAATATATAAGAATGAGAAAATTATATAAATTTATCAAAACTAGAACTTAAAACAATTAAAAGTTATTGATTAAAAATTAGTAATTTGTGTACAAGATTAATAGAAAAATAAAGATCCCATTACTATAGTTCCCCATTATAATATAATCCCTGCATCCAGAAGTACAAGTACAGGGACTGGAAAAACAAAAAACAAAGATGCAGTCAGAAGCACAGGGACTAAAAAACAAAGAGAAGCTAAGTTAATTAAATTAGCCATTGTTATTCATGTTATTTCACATGTGCAAAATGCATGTAAAAGATTTTGAAATAATTGTACCAGACTTCACATCTTGTTCTCACTTGTGTAAAATGCAATATTTAGATTGAAATAATTATACAAGAGTTCAGATCCTTGTTCTCAACCATGTGCAAAATGCAATCAATACATTTAACGTAACCTGTGAAAGAGATCGAAAGCATCGTATGTTAAACATGAAGAGTACGAAATCAAGATGATCAATGGACTTAGGTGAAAGTCCTGCTATATGCATACTGTATTACTGTATAAAATAGAGGAGCATGTTAATGCTTTAAAAAGTGTTGTTTTCAATGAACATTCCAAAAGGGGATTCATCTCTAATCACTTGTTAAATTTAAAAGATATTATGGCTGAGACAATTGCAATTGGAAAAGAAACATGGTTGCTTTAACACTAAGTTGTTATTTAAAACATTGAATATTACGCTAGAATCATTCAATGGTCAAAGGAGACATCGAGGAATCACCAAAATGGTTAAAGGAGACATGGAGGAATCAATTTGGTAATGGTGAAGTATTAAATAATAGTTTTACAATAAAAGTCAAAGCAAGAGAAAATAGTTACCCAGACAGTAGATATAGAAAGTTAGAATTGCATTATCACACGACAAGCTAAGATTAAGAGTTAAGATGGATATGTAGATATAAAAAGCAAGAACAACACTATTACAAGACAATCTAAAATAGATCTAGAGTTAAGATGGATTTAGGCTGTAAAGATTTGTACCTTAAGAGATTTGATGTGTCTAGACACTTAATAGATCTTAACATTATATATGATGAATACAATGTTTTTAACATGGGATTACTAATAGTATATTCACACTCAAGCAAAGAAATCATTGGACTTCAACTTATAAGTGGAAATCTCTTGTAACATTATAATGTGTATTTTGAATTTGTTTCGCACATATTCATGAAGCCATTTAATGAGATGATTTGCACTATGAATGCACCAAATCATTTTGCATTGTATTATTTCTGAAATCAATGCACCTTATTATTATTTTGAGTTATATCATTGTTGAAATCAATGTAACTACTCAATATTTGTCTTAAACATATTTTACACATAGCATATATTGCATGACCTAGAAAATCAATGGACTATATTTTCACTCAAATCAATGCATTTGAACAAATTTCTTTTTCTTTATAAAGGTCCATTCTTAAAATTTGGTTAGTATCTCTAATATATAACTTATTTCAAATAGAAATACCATTACCAATATAGAGGATTCATACCTAAGAAAAAAATATGTATTTCTAAATTGTTTTGGAGCATATTATTGTTGAAGTTAGTTCATTGGATAGAGTTGAAATAAATGCACTTGATCAATTTTCAATATCTTAGTTGAAATAAATGCACTTGATCAATTTTATTTGTACCATTTCTTGTAAATTGTTTTGTACTATATAATCACTAAAATCAATGCACTCTATCATTACTGAAACTAATGCACCCTATTATTTTGCAATATATCATTGTTGAAATCATTGCAATTACTTGATTGTTTTTAGACATCTTTCACAAATAGCATATATTGCAATAGTATTATATTGAATGGACTATAGTGTCATTAAAATCTATACATTGAAACAATATCCTCTTTCTTTATAAGAAGTCCATGCTTAAAGCTTGGTCAATTTATCTATAAATTCTTGTAAATAGAAGTAGCATTACCAAAAATATGTTTTTCCTTTTGTTCTTTCTTTATTTTTATCCATTTTAATTATATCACTTACTCCACCGTAATTACAATTTCCTTCACTTATTTTAAGTAATTTGGTTATTTTCTTAATACGTCTCATATATTAATTATAATGGATTTAATGAATAAATACCAAAGAGTATTCACACCCAAGTAAAAAAATCATTGGAAATAAAAATGGTTGATGTTCTCACCACTAAAATCTCATGTTAGTTAGTTGATGGAGATATCCAAAAGCCTATTAACATTATGTTTTTTTGGGAAGAGTGATGTGAACAAGTGAGACGTCTCACTCGTAGACAATATTGTACAACCTACATGTATATATTGAATTATATTGTCAATTGGGTTTAGTATGGGTGGTTGGAAGGAATGATTGTTATCCTCCCCACCTAGATTCAATTCACATAAGTGACATGTTGAGCCTTTTTTTGACCGACCTTATGCCCTAAATTTTCTAAGGTTTTACAACTTGAGCATTTTTTAATGGACCTTATGCCCTAAATTTTCTAGGGTTTTACAAGTATCCATTTGTGATGAGAAGACCATGTTGTTTCATGTAGTGTTTAGAGAAATTCAGAGCACTTGTTTCATATCCTCTTTATCATCTCAAAGGAATGGTTAGCTTCTTGTTTTTTTATTAGAGTATTCATTCAATCTTATATATTTTTAGATCGTTTTTAACTTCAATGTGAATTTTTTTGTCTTTTATATTTTTGGGGGAGATTTTTCTTTAACAACATGGGTTTCTTGCTTTCATGATTCATGAATAGTCTTTGTTGCCCATGGAATAGAATCATGTTTGCTTCACTGATTCCATAGAATTTCATGTGAAGTAGTTCTTTGAAAGGGACAAGTTTCATTGTTGTTTTCGAAGAGGTCTATCTAAAGTATTAGAGATTGATAGGTATAATCCATTGTAGTGGATGATCAAAAGCTTGATGCTTGAGGATGGAAGATGTTTCATTTACATATTTTAAAGTTTTTACAAGTATAAATATTGATTCTCTTATCTCTAGATTTATATTTATTCTTATATTCTTATGTTAATGATACATGTTCATAGAAGATTATATCAAAAAATAATTAACTTAATTTATCAAGAAGCAATATAAATGTTGAGTTGATTGGTTCATTTATCAAAAAGCAATATAAATGTTGGGTTGATTGGTTAGTAGTAAGGTAATACATAACCCAAAATGAAAATTGTTCTATTATATTGATCATTATATTTTACAATTATGGTTATTAATATTTTTTTCAATTCTTATAAAAATTAAATTATAAATTATAAATTATTTTTAATTCATATTTTTTTATTAAATTTATAATTATAAATTATTTATAATTCATAATTTTTTATTCATTGTATTTTTATTATTACCCCTTTCAAAATTTCTTATCTTATTTTATATCATAAATAAACTAAAAAAATTCAAGAAAATCATTTTCCAAAATAAAATAATATATAACTTATCAAAACATTTAGGAAAAATAAAACCAATTCCATATAACAAGTTTCAAAAAGTGAACATTAATCCTCTATAAGTGATGATTATCTTATAAAGAATAATCATAGGTGAAAGTTGTTTTGTTAAAACATTGTACTCAATAGTTATTACTTTCATTGAATCCATACCTCAAATGTTCCTATATGAACAAGGAAGATGGAATAATTATTTGGAAGAGTGTGAATCAAAGTTTTTACAACTCTTAATCTATACTTGAGTAGTATAAGTGATGATTATCTTATAAAGAATAATCATGGGTGAAAATTGTTTTGTTAAAACATTGTACTCCATAGTTATTACCTTCATTGAATCCATACCTCAAATGTCCCTATATGGACAAGGACGATGGAAATTACTAAAATTTTGTATGTAAAAGTGGTTAATTAAAAATTAAATTAAATAAATGAATGGAAAATCACTTTTTCAATGTATTAATCTTATTTAGTTTGATTCCTTGTCACTAACCTGACTTTGATAAACTCTTTTCAAAGTAACTAGTTTAAATAATGATTTAGGGAGACACATGCACATCAATAATGCTTTAACCAACATATCACAATGTTTTTGAAAAATAATTAATCAAGAAAACAAATTTTATTGTTATAGATTTTATTATTGCAAATAAATAAGTTAAATTGAAATTGAAAAGCTCAACTCACATTCTTGCTACATATTACAAAAAATATAACTAGAAATGGTAAATTTAAAAATATATTCCTAATTTAAATTAATTAAACATAAGATTATTCATAAAAATACACCATTAAACCTTTGTATGGGAAGCATTATGTACTTTCATTTGTTATTACCTTATGTTCTCGTGTTCTCTTTCTTTATTAACAACTATAATCAAAATTATTTCTTTAACTCCCATGCACATGCAAGTTATTTTATCATCATATACTTAGGTAGATTATTCAATCTCTAAGGCAATGACATGCAATGTTCTTTATAGTTTCTTAATGTATTTATTCAAGCCATAAAATTGTTCCTCCTTCATTAGGTTGTCTTATCATAGTTTATACTTTCTAATTTTTTCAAAATTACCACTCTAATAGGATGGGACCTGATTGTCCTTAAAATTGGATCAACATTATTTTCTGTGAGTTGGTAGCTTTCACATTTAATATTGTTTCCCTTTGATAGGTCATGTAACCTTCAATATTGATGTTGATGTCCTCTCATGTTGATTTCCCCTCAAACATGCATACAATCCTCTAAAAATGGGGTTCATGGGGTTCATGCTTCTTAGTTATATTAGGTTGGCTTTTCTTCTAATGCCACTCATATCTTATCTATGCTTTGACTATGCTTTGACTCTACAGTACATATCCTTATTCTCTCACAAATTGTTTCTTTCTAAATGGGTAGCATTAAGCTCCAACAAATGATTCAACTGCATATACTCTTTCTCTCACAAATTTTTTCTTTCTAAATGGATATCCTTAAACTTCAACAAATGATTCAAATGGTTGAGAACTGATTTAACAATTTTGGAATCCCAAAATTTTGGTTCACTATGCACACTTCCTTTATAGATCCAAGATGATTTTGCAAAATTGAGCTAGTCTCTTGGCTTCACAAACTTTAGTAAAACTTTGTAATATATTGAGGCCATGAAAAACACATGAAATAATACTATAAATATATTTATTTATACATTCCTACTACACTTTAACAACTTATTCATACCTTCTCTTATTTATGTACCAATCCTCATCTAATTTTCTAAAAATATCTTAAAGAAGTACTTGTTGATACTTATAACAATGTTTATAAATATCCATTCATAATTTCTACAACAACACTTTTACAAATTAAATAATACTCTTCATATATTTTGTATAAACTATACTTTATTCTATTTTTATAAAACAAATATTTAAAAAACATAAATTAAAATAATAATAATAAAACGTATATAAAAAATATTTTGTCACATTTACATAAAAGAAATATTACATAAAACATTATTTTGAAAATACAAAAATAAATATCATTAAAAAAAGGTTGCATTGTTGGTTATTACTTTATCTACTTTGATCTTATTTTACTGTCATACATTGACTCAGGTTAGATTTAAACAAGCTTCCAACAAAATTCCTCTAAAACTCTCGCCTTCCCTGGTAAATTAGAAGGCAACACAGTACACAGAGTGCACTGCGCAGTCTCATTTGAGATAGTTCTATGGGTGGTTGCAATACTCATACGCTTGCAGCCTCAGAATGAGTGGGGATCTGTGATTGTACCCTATGATCTATGTGTATTTAGTCTAACATCTTTACCAATCAATCACTCTTACTCGTGCATGTGAAATACTAGATCTATTTAATTCCTTCATTCATTTATCTAACATTTAATCATTAACAATAAAGGAGATGCATAACATTCAATCACATAATGCATGTTCCATCATGGTTTACCCCCTCATAGGCTACGTCCACAAAATATTTGACTCTCAAGCTCTTTTATTATGTATCAACAATATATCGTGCCGCACACACTTACAGTCTTGGATCTTACAACCTCAACAGGCTTCCTAATCCCTATGAGGCTGACTAGATTGCACTAGGCTCCTCAGCCTGTGATCTAACCCTCGGGATCGAGTTGCTCATCTCTCCTTTTTCTCACTAGCTTACTGAATGTTGCAGTTCTTACAAGACTTACAACCTATGAACTCTCTCTCTCTCTCTCTCTCTCTCTCTCTCTCTCTCTCTCTCGACCTCCTAGGTATTACTTATGCATATTATTGGTTTATAGAGCATTACAATCTCTTGCAAAAACCCTAACCCTAATGTAGTTAGACTTCCCTTACATGCACACCTTGCAAGCTTCCCTCACACATGTTGCTTTCCCTTCCAACTATCTTTTTCCCACTTTGTGCTTTTCTCTCCAAAATGGGCTTGCTCCCAATATGCCCCCAACACTAATATGTGGCTCGTCCCAAGCCACCTAGGCTTTGCGCGCTCCTTCAACAATTCCTGCTAGAGTGTGGAACCTGTCTGCAAGTTCCCTTCCTTGTACTTGAGCCTGTGCAGCCTTCTCTGTGAACGCATCTAATACTTGTGTTATGATCTATTCCTGTATCATTTCTGTGCACTCTGTCTGTGTTTGCCCCATGTTCTTCTTTTCCTCCTCTGATTACGCAATCATCTCCTTGGCTAGCTCTTGGAGAGGTTCCATCTGTGCCCATCTCTCATGTTTTTGCACCTGCATCGTCTTTAGTCTGGCCTACAATATCTTCATCTCATGCATTCATTTTAAGCACTCAGTGATGCTCATTGTATTTTTCCTCTACTTCAAGTCCTAGATTTATGCATTTATCCTCACTTCCTCCTGGTCCCACCGTTGGACCTGCTCATCTTCCTCCAGCGATGTCCACAGTTGCACTGTTCTATCAAATAGTTTTTCTACTGTGTTAGCTTGTTTCTCCAACTCTACTAGTTCGAGTGCAGCTTCTGCTTTCCTCTGCTCCCTAACCTCAGGTGGAGTCATGGGATTCAATATTTCCTTTAGTTCCTCAATCTGTTGCCTATAGTGGTCGATGGTTTGGGCAATCTGATTGAGTGTTTCCTCTGTACTTGGAATCTCAGCCCACGCGTTGTCCAAAAGGTGGTTGTAGATTGTTGTCACCCTCTATTCAAATTTATCTACACAGTCTTTCTCGTATTTGGTCTCAAGCTTGACCTTCTCGACCACAAATTCCAATGCCTCTTTTTTATCCTTTGTATCATGCAACTCTATTTCTTTTGTTTGTGCATGCGACTGCAGCTCCTGTGCAACACTGAATTGGAGTTTGTACATTGCCTTGGTTGGTATCCTCTCCATTACCAACTTTATCTGCACCGGATTTTTCAAGGGTCTCTGGGCTACAATCTCATCCATGCGCAACATGTTGGGTGTAATGTGGAAGTTCGGGCTCACTTGCATTATGGTCATGATCATATCATGCTCGCTCGGTGTAGCCATGGCTTCTATTGTTGATGCTGCGAGGAATGACTCTGTTCCCCTGTCCACCCTCTGCATGCTTCTGATCTTCTCTAGGACCTACCTTATGTCGGCTAGCTCGTCCTGAATTTGGCCTCTTTGGTGTTGCGCATATTCAAATTCCTTAGTTGCACGGTCCTGGAATCTTTCAGCCACAAGATCAGCATCGTCCTCAGTGATTGTATATTCTAGTGGTTTGTTGTGCACCTTGGCCTTTTTCTGTGTACCCTCAGTGTGTATGATTGGTCACTTGTTCTAACCTGGTTCCTGTGGGATGGCAGTCGATGGGGTTTCTTATGTTGTCGCAACCCCTATTTATGGTTCTCTTGGTGCTTGGGTAGTGTCCTTTTTTCCAGCCTATGTACCTTTCCTTGGCACAACCCCCTTCTTTTGTTGTGCTATCTTCTGACTTGGCTTTGGCCTTTTAGCCGCAACTTTATCCCCGACAGGTGTCTGAATTTTCCCTATGTCGACCTTTGTACCTATAAGTGTCTCTTGAGTGAGGAATGGAATTCTCCATTCATATTTCCAATCCCTTTTTGTCATCTCTACATCTTATTTCTTGAAACAATATCTAATTTGTAGTCACTCCTTCCTGGGATCCCTTTGTTGGGGCTCAGAAATGTCATATTTTCATCCACCTTTCCTTTCATCATTCTTCACATTTCGTCACCCCATTAAGATTTCATGATATCATTTTCATAGATATATTTGGGTTTCACCTTATTATTCTTTGCTTCATTCATTTTAGTATTAAAAGGGAATTTGTGATTAAATATTAGAAAATCAGCATGTTTTCATATATATTTCAAAAATGTGTGAGCTTTGTAATGTGTAGGAATATGGGAAGGATTAATTCAAAAAGAATTCTTGAATACTTCCTCCACCATTTCAAGATTTGAGGAGATAATTCAAGCCTATTCCAAGGAGAAGATCATGGAGATTTGGTTGGCATATCTTATCCATGATTTGTGAGAGATATGTGTGAGGATTTGAAGGGATTATATTTTGTAATAATGGGAAATTAGTTGAGAGAAAAGTGGATCTGTAATTATGAGATGCTTGTCTTCTTTTCAAAGCTCTCATGTATAAAAGAGAGTGATCTCTCTTCATGAGGGAGTAGTCATTAAGAGTAATCATTTAGTATTCATTGAGTAGTCATTAAGAGTAATCATTTAGTAGTCATTAGGATTTGAAACAAAAAGGGATTCTTAGTTTGATTCATGTTTTCATTATTGTTTCATGATCTGTCATTTGATTCTTGTAATGTAATTTGAGATTGCTTTACTGTTATGTGAGCTCACATGTGTCGTCTTGTTGTTCTTCACATGTTGTCTATCCTTTGACACAATTTTCCATTCCTAGATTAATTTCATTTACGCAATTTCATTTCAATCGTGTGTTGTAGCAATTCAATTCCAAGTCATGTGTTTCAGCTTTGCATTAGATTAATGATTCAATTTAAGTTGTAGCTTTATCGTTAGATTATATTAATTCCACTTCGATACTGCATATACTTTGCGTGTGCTTTGTAAGTCTACGAACCTCGGATTGAAAAATTATATAGTTGGGCAAGTACTACAATGCAATTAATACAACATTAGTTTGGTACAACGTAACAACTGTCGTTCCCTTGTTATGATTGATGTTCCCTTTATAGGTAGTGTCATTCATTTGAACGGAACAACTGTCATTCCTTTTATGATTGTTGTTCCCTTTATAGGTGTTGCATCTCTAGAGGATGAGGTATTGAAAATGGAAGGTAAGAACCTACGTAGGCAACAAGTAAAATGCTTGTGCCTACCTTCGACTGATGCATAGAGGTTGTTTTTAGGACATCTTTAGAGCCCAACATTTTGGCGGTGTTGTCGGGGAAGCACGATGGATTGATGTATCAATTTTTCTTTCATTTCAATTCATGCAAGTGTCATCTAGATGTGTTGGTAAGGGGTCATAGAAGCTACTTGAGTGGAGACTCCTCATGTTCTCCCTGCCAACTATGTAAGTGTGAATTTCAATTTCTGGAAAGAGTGTTTCAATTCCCACAAATTTCAATTTATGAAAGAGTGTTTAATTTATGCAAGTGTGATCTACATGTATTGGTAAGAGGGTCATAACAGCTACTTGAGTGGAGACTCCTCATGTCTCTACCAACTACCAAGAGAATTTGACTTTTGCAACTGTGAAGAGTAATTGTTTTATGTTTCAATAAGAGTGCTTTTATTTAAGGTTTTTTTCATTTAGATTTCAGTTTTGGGTGTTGTAAGAATCTCTTTAACAAGATGGTTTAACAATGAGTTTAAGCTTGGAACAGCTCACTCAGATCCTTGCGAAGGTCAGGATCTCCTCTTCTAAAAAAGGGGAGATCTTGACAGCAACCGAAAGCTTAATTACTCCTCGAGAGGCAAACGAAGAATCAAAATACAAAGAATCATGCATATTTAATGAAGAACAATTAGGCGAGTAGGAGGTCGAGGAGGACAATGAGGAGCTGCAGCATGATCTGAGCAAGACAAATTACACCTACGAAATCC
Organism: Picea glauca; assembly: GCA_000966675.3. Lineage (NCBI taxonomy): Eukaryota > Viridiplantae > Streptophyta > Pinopsida > Pinales > Pinaceae > Picea > Picea glauca. The sequence goes on along the minus strand of JZKD02S0501853.1, from coordinate 207,314 downwards.
TGATCGAACGATGGTTTCAAGCGAGTACGAGGTTAGTTCCATTTAGTTTTCCTTTTTATTTTGTTAATTTAGAGTTTCAATAGCTAATTTCACATGTTCATACATATTCCTGATTCTCATTTCTGAAATTGAAAGATAACATATTCTTATTACTGTTGCGTGCATGGCTACACTGGCTATTTGACTACACATAACCAATCTCTCATTTTTAATTAGCGTAGAGTAGGTAGGTTAAATGAATAAAACCATGGTTTTGTTTTCTAGTTCTTGTTTTTGTTTCGAATAAGTATGCTCTCAAATAAGTATGTTCTTTTCCTATGCCTTGCTGCGATCTGGAAGATCATAAAGTAGAGATCAAAGGAATGGCTATGAGATGTTTTGAGGAATGTTTTGGTATTGTTGAAGATTTGAACAAAATGTTTAAATCAATTTTTTTCTTCAATTTTCAAAAAAAAAAATTCTCCATTTGCTAAAGAATTTTATTCAATTTGATTTGTCTCAAATGCTAATAAAATTTCTAGTTTTATTTTAAAAAAATATACAAAAAATAAAAAATGCAGAAATTGAACTGAAGACATCTCACAAACTGGGATCTGGGTTCTTAAGATTTTTGGATAGGAAGTGCATTATGTTATGATAAAAAAGTCAGTGAATTTTAGGCCAACTTAGTACATGGTTTTCGAGAAAATCAATATAGTCACCTTCAACAATTTTTCATTTTTATCAAAAACCGTGATGTGGGTATTGCTGATTTTCAGCATGTAGAAGCATTTGGACCATAGGAACATGCCTGCAAAATTTCAGCTCAACCCAGTTCGTCTTTTGTGAGAAAATTGTATTTGACGTTCATTGTTACACCCTGCAAATACACCCCTGTAGCAGCCTGCAACAAAAATAATAACAATAATAATACAAAAATCAAATGCAAGATCACAGTAATAGAACTTGGTGTAATGATTAGGAGAACCAATTTTATGGGCGGAGGTTATGGGGTCAAACCCCATCCACAACACTCTTTATGCCATATTTTCAACGATTTAATGCACTTTCTATGCATAATCTGACAGTGTTTTGAACACGAGAAACTTCACCAAGATTTGGCAATGATCTATTAGTTATGTATTTTGTTGAAACTTGGTTATTTTTCGAGTTTCCCTTGGTTTTATCATCCCTGAGAACGAAAATTATACACCTATAATGATTTCATGCGAGAAGGATGATTTTTGGGGTGCTTTGTTTTATATTTTTCAGTTAGTATCATTTCTATTTTTCTTTTTGCATTTTCCTTTGATATGTAAACCAAAAATTAAATAAAAACCATAGAACCATAAAAATAAAAAAAATCATTTGTTTTATTAGGAAAAACAATAATAAATAAATAAAACCATACAAAGAAAAAATTATTATGAAAATGAAAAATGTATGGATAAGAAGTTCTTATTATTTGTTTTAATTTTGGTTTTACTTCATGTTGTATATGGTCAAACAGGTAGTGGTATCTACTCAGAACGTGATGATAGAAATGGTTCCATAAACTCTTTAAGTTCAAGCATCCACAAAGAGCACATTTGGATCCCTGTACAATTGCATATAAGCGATATTTCCAATAAAAAAAAAAGTTTGAAAACAAATTATAAAAATCAAAATTGCAAATGAATCTCAAACATTTCCTAAGAACAATAATCTCCAAACATGGATTTTTTTTTTATGCCTTATGATGATTTTGTTTTTCTTAAGTCACTTCAAGCAGCAATCAACAATGATATAAGCGCGCAACAACAACAGGTACAAAAAACACATTTTATCTCTTTTTTTGTCACATTCATACTTAATCTCCCATTTTCTATTTTATGATGATCTCACAAGTTTGATTGCATGATTAGTACTAAGTCTGATTGTAGGAATGAAGACGCTTGCATTCTATGCCACAATGATTTTCAAGAATCGCAATTTTTTTTCCGAAAAACATGCTTGTTGCAAGCTTGAAGGAGATGATTCTCATTATACACATAATGACGATTGTTGTTACACAAAATCCATTCATAAAATCATTTTGCAACATGAATTATTTCTTCCCATTTATCCTTCAAAGCATATTGATCATCCCTGGGTTGAAGCCCATGTTCCATTGAACTATGATTCATGACTTCACACATGCCTATCTTTCTGAGTCGCATACATCTCTTTATCTTTTCAGTTCATTTTTCCTTGTCAATAAAACTATCCATCTCCCTTTCCATGACTACATTGTCTTTCCATAAACACTGTTGCTACTAAGATCTTTCCTATAGTCCTACCAATCTTTTTATCAGAACTCACGTTGACTGATGTGGGATTCCTTAAGGCCCACCTTTCAACAAGTCTTTTGCCGTCAACCTCAACACCTTATTTGGGATATATACTAGAGTCCATTTTGAGTATCTAGATGCTTGCATGCCTCAATGGAAATTTCTCTCGCTGACAATCATGGGAATACATAAATGTTCCTTGATCGTTAGATCTTGCAAGTGGCTCAACATCAACTCATTCATTCACACTTCGCAATATGTACTCGGGTACCTTGTCACTCATTGAAATCAATCGTGAGTTTTTCTTGCATTGGTTAACAACATTCATCAATGGCTAGTAATCCAATGACTTCTCTTCATGCTCGACATCGACACGTTCATTCGCATGACAAGAATTGTACCATGGGGTTCAGCAGCGGGTGAAGACTATACACTTTTCATGACTCGATGAGCGGTTGAAAAAGTTTTTTTCAACTATATGAGAGTACTACGGTTCCACCTTCATACTTCCTCTTTTCCATGATTCATGAACAGTAGTTCAGATTCCTCCACTTCACATTCTCTGATCCAACATTCATGATAGTTGTAGCTACAAAATAAGTCATCTTTCACATGATCCTGCAACAGTGACATCTTCCATGATCCAACAACTACATCAGCCATATTCTTATTGAATAGTTCATCAACATTTTCGGTAAGTGGAGGTATGTTATTTTCTAAAATTTAATCATGTAATTCCTCAACTACTAGTAATGAATAAGTTGGAAGAATTCACCATGGTCCCTTTCCTGTTTACTTATATGCCCCATGCCAAGTTGCATGCGGACATCCAACCAAATCAGTTAGGGGTTAGTGGACTATATTCACTATCATCACTCCATTTTTCCACTACCATTATTCCATTTTTTGTCTCATTTACCGTTAACCAACATATCTTTTCCAATGATACTATGTTGCACTCTTCTTCATAAGCATTGACATACATATTGGCATGATTCACAAATATGAAAAAGGGCTTTCTTATACTCAGTGATGTTTCCTTATGCACATTGATAGCTTATGTTTTCCAGTAAGTATATCGGTAAATTATTATCATAACAACAAGAGAACAAATAACGAAATGAATGTTGTTTACACAAGAACCAACATTCTTTATATTCATGGTTGTCACACAAAAACCAGCCATAAGAAAATGTTAGTTGTTACTCATGTAAATCCCATCCTGAAAATATTCATTATCATCACTCAAAGCCAAAATTCAGATGCCAAAATTTCTTAAGATCTGTGCACAGTTGCATGAGCACATGCAACAAGTTCAGTTGGGGCTCAAAAATGTCATATTTTCATCCACCTTTCCCTTCATCATTCTTCACATTTCATCGCCCCATTAACCTTTCATGATATCATTTTCATAAATATATTTGGGTTTCACCTTATTATTCTCCACTTCATTCATTTTAGTATTAAAAGGGAATTTGTGATTAAATATTAGAAAATCGATATGTTTTCATATATATCTCAAAAATGTGTGATCTTTGTAATGTGTAGGAAACTGTGAAGGATTAATTCAAAAAGACTTCTTGAATACTTCCTCCACCATTTCAAGATTTGAGGAGATAATTCAAGTCTATTCCAAAAAGAATATCATGGAGATTTGGTTGGCATATCTTATCCAAGATTTGTGAGAGATATGTGTAAGGATTTGAAGGGATTATATTTTGTAATAATGGGAAATTAGTTGAGGGAAAAGTGGATCTGTAATTATGAGATGCTTATCTTCTTTTCAAATATATCATGTATAAAAGAGAGTGCTCTGTCTTCATGAGGGAGTAGTCATTAAGAGTAATCATTTAGTATTCATTGAGTATTCATTAAGAGTAATCATTTAGTAGTCATTAGTAGTAGTCATTATGGTTTGAAAGAAAAAGGGATTCTTAGTTTGATTCATGTTTTCATTATTGTTTCATTATATGTCATTTGATTCTTGTAATGTAATTTGAGATTGCGTTACTGTTAGTGTAAGCTCACATGTGTCGTCTTACTGCTCTTCACATGTTCTTTATCCTTTGATGCAATTTTCCATTCCTAGATTAATTTCATTCACGCAATTTCATTTCAATCATGTGTTTTAGATTTGCATTAGATTAATGATTCAATTTCAGTTGTAGCTTTACCATTAGATTAGATTAATTCCACTTCGATCCTGCATATACTTTGCGTATTCTTCATAAGTCTACCTCAGATTGACAAATTAGATAGATGGGAAAGTACTACAATGCAATTAATACAACATTAGTTTGGTCCAACATAATGACTATCGTTCCCTTGTTATGATTGTTATTCCCTTCACAGGTAGTGTCATTCATTTGAATGGACAACTATCGTTCCTTTTATGATTTATGTTCCCTTTATAGGTGTTTCATCTCTGGAGGATGAGGTATTGAAAACAGAAGGTAAGAACCTATGTAGGAAACAAGTAAAATTCTTGTGCCAACGCTTACCTTCAGTTGATGAATAGAGGTTGTTATTAGGACATCTTTAGATCCCAACAACCTTCGCACTTGGATCCATACAGTGTGCCTGGTTTCTTTGAATTTAATGATGTCTCGATATTGTGTGACCACTTCTGGAGTAATTCTCCAAGTGTTGGAAATACTTCCTTGGAGCTCGTTATAATATCGTCCGAATGTTCTTGCATTGGTACTTTTGACTTTGGGGTCTGAAGTGCTCCCCAACGATGTGTACCGTGTTGCACAAAAACGATTGGTCCACTCACAAAAATATGTGTATTGGGGCTCCCTCCATCCGATTAATGCAATCAAGACTAGTAGCTAGGAGTAATAAAACTTTGTTCCAAGATCCTCCGCGTATTTGTAGTCATCAAGGAATAGGTTTAATAAGTATGGGGGCCATCTGAGCATAATGCCCTCTGTGCACTGTGTTGCAGCTGTGATCACCTCGGTGGGGACTTCCTCCTTGCGGCACTTTTTGAGAAGTTTGCAAGCCATGATTTTGGTGGCTATCCTTGCTGTTGCATCGTTGATGCGCTTGATGATGATTCCACGTGACCATCTCTCTGTGCCATACATCTTTTTCATCTCCTCCACCAATGCCTCATCCTTCATTTTTTCATCGAGGTATTGCATGAGACTCTCCCCCTGAGATGGAAGACCTGTGATGAAAGAAATTAACTCCACGTCTATGGAGATAGGCTCTTCTAACCATAGGAAGCCTCCTTGGGTGACTGCTATAAACTTCTTGACGCAGTTGTTTATGTCTCAGCCCCTTCAAAAATGTGGAATACATAGCAGATTTAGAATTATGATATTGGCCAATCCGACTATCCATTGTTTTGGTTATAAAATTGGATCACCAAAGGGGCCTGTACCTACACTGTCAAGGTAGATCTGTCTTGAAACTTGTCCACATTAGCCACGTCGTGGTCCGAGTAGCATAGTATTTCCATGCATTCTATAAGGTTAGGCATGACTTTCACCTCTTCACGAATGTGCAGTAGGACTATGGTTGTTTCATCCTGTCTATGCGATGACCTTGTGACGTAGATCCCCCTGCCCTCGGGCCGAGATCCGCTCAGGATCTTCACTGCAACCACGTCGAGGGTTAACCGACCCCTTCGTTTAAGCCACAAAGGACTTCGGATTTCGGGGTTTTGCGAATCCTGTTGTCGAGGTTCTTGACCTTTCCACCTTCCGAAACCCAAAATGCCGATATTTTCAAAATTCTTGGTTGCATCCTCCTACACAGTTGTATCATGTTTCACGACTTTGGGAGTTTCGGAACAAGGAATCCCGACCTCTTGTCTTCACAACTGCTGAAATACCAAAACCGGAAACATTTAGCAAAAGGATGGCTTTTATCGGAACTTTTTCCCCTTTTCAGAGTTTCAGACTTCGCGAGTTTACGAGTCCTAATGTAAAGCTTCCGGCGTCCTAACCTTCACAAACCCCAAAAATCCAAAATTATATCTCCAATGGGATCAATGGCTATAAGCCTCCCTTCGATTCGACAACCAACGTGATTTCAGACTTTTAGGTACCGGGATTCCAAGACTCTCGATCCCATAACACTATCCTCTTGGGTTCCCGAACCCTGAAACACCGAATTTCTGAAATTTCCCTTCACATTATTTCATGTTTCGCAACTTTGGGGGTTCTCATGTGAAGAGCCCGAATTCTTGTCAATGGGAATGTTGAAATCCTGATTCCTGAAATGTCGAAATACCACTTCACGATATCCCGGATCTCGCAACTTCAAAATTCTAAATGCAAGGGCCCAAGCTCCTTATCCTCAAGACTTCTAGTATTCTGAATCCTGATTTTTTGAAATCCCGAAATGCCGACAAATATCCTGCCGCAACTTCGGATTTTGGGCTTTCCTCCTCCCTGTGTCCCGATCACTCATCCTCAATACCTACGAAATCCTGAATTCCAAAGTTCCAAAATTCCAACCTCATCACCCCTTTTCTTTGTATACGAAAACTCTTTTCGCAGTTCAGGGATTTGACCAACCAAAGGTTTCGCCCACACTTCGGATTTATGATCCTCGAAATGCCAAAATGATCTTGATGGTCCAATTATCGAAACTAACAATCCACGTTAAATCCTGCCTTTCAAAGGTGGATCTAATCAATGCTTAACTTCCCCTGCAACTTCCTTGGATCCTATGGTCCTCGCTATTTCGGGAGTTCTCCTCAGAGAATTCCAACCGCTTGATTCCTTCCTTGATAGCTCCTTCGAAATAAACCAGTATTCTTATACTGGAACTCAAATCCTGCGAAATGACTTCGACTCCTCCCTGTGAACACTTCAAAGGCGTTAACCCTTCTGAGATTTTCTCTAACAACTTCAAATCACAAAAAATCCTACATGCACTCCTTGCAGTAATCTGTCAAATACTTCTAGGTATTTGAACTCCCGACTCTATGTACTTTCTCTGCAACAACAGTCCTTTAATATCTCAACCTTAGTTTATAAGTTCCAAGGTATCGACCAGCCTACGCACACCTCGCATGGCTTCTGTGCTTATCTTGCACTTGTAATGAGAACAATGGTATCCCTCCTAAGATTTTAGAGATAAACTCTGAGCCTTTGTCAATGCACTCCTTGTGGATGTTTCACTGCACTCCTTTGAAGGAAATTCTCACTCAGGATGAGAAACAATTGAAACTCATTTCCTCTCTCTCTCAGACTTCAAACACTTAACATGAAATCATACATACATAGCATAAGAACAAATGCATGACAGAGAGAATAAAACAACCATAAGCAGATCAACTAGCATGTATACACAGAAAGCATCATAACACCATGAATCTAAATCAAAGCTTCATATATTAATTCAGAACTTTTGTACATGGGTTCTCCTCTACAACTCTCCTATTACAACTCTCTTCTTCTCTATGCTAATGTGATTAATTGATCTAATTCTGAATGATCCAAAAATACAAAGATGAGGGTGTCTATAGTCATTTTCCCTCCTATTCCTAAAACTGTCTAATCTGGAATTTTAAATCTACCTACTTTCATTAACTATGCATAAATGCCTCTACGTTCTTCATATGAGAGCGAATCGCTCATGATATGTTTAAAATATGCAAGTACGCTTTCTTTTAACCATTACATTAATGCTTCAAAAACATTTCCAAAATGTGTAAAAATGTATGTTTCACTTTCCAGTTGTCTTTTGCCTTCATGCTTGCTTGGCTAGCTGCTTGCGATGCTCCTACATCATACTCCCTTGCTTGAACAATTTTCATGAAATCCTATTCATGAGCTCTTGTACGATCTGTCCATGCTTCTGAATTTTTGCTTCATCTTCCCAACTGGCATCTTCAACTAGATGTCCCTTCCATTTGACCAATTATTCAAAATACTCTTTCCTCCTGGTCTTCTTGTTGATTCTGTTGTCAAGTATACTTTCCATCTGTGGCTTTGTAGCTACAGGCATTTGTTTGGTCCACTGAAATTCTGTCTGTTCATTCTCTGTTCCTTCTTCTTCAGCTCTGTAAGGGTACAAATATGAGATGTTGAATATCGGTGAAATTCCAATCCCATCGGGTAATTCAATCTCATATGCATTTGCCCCAAATTTCTTCATGACCTTGCATGGTCCAATCTTCTTCATTTTCAGTTTGTTATATGTTCCCCTTGGGAACCTCTCCTTCCTCAGATGTACAAGAACCAGATCACCAACTTCAAACTGAAGTTCTCACCTATTTTTATCTTCTCTGTGTTTATACTCTTGACTCAAATTTTGAAAACGTTCCCTCACTTGGCTGTGAAGTTCCTTCATTGCCTCTGCAAAATCCTCTGCACTAGCGCTTCTGAATTCAGTCTATTCTGAATCCTTCAATTCAAACACTCCCTTGGGTTGCATTCCATAAACAATATGAAATGGACTCTGCCTTGTTCTTCTATTGATTGAATCATTGTAAGAAAATTCCTCCTATGGAAGATGTGATCCCACTGACTATGGTGTTCAGTCACTAGGCTCCTCAGTAAATCTCCCAAGATTCTATTCACAACTTTTGTTTTCCCATCAGTTTGAGGATGATAATATGAGATAAATGACAAACATGTCCTCATATTCTTCCATAAAGTCCTCCAGAAATGTCCCACGAACTTGGTGTCTCGATCAGAAACAATACTCCTTGGTAAGCCATGAAGTCTGATGACTTCTTTGAAAAATAGGTTCACAATATGTGTTGTGTCGCTGGTTTTCTGACATGGTATAAAATGTGCCATATTTGAAATTTTTTCTACCACCACAAAGATTGAATCAAATCCCCTTTGTGTTCTTGGCAACCCCAATATAAAATCCATGCTCACTGCATCCCACGGCCTCTCTGGTATGGATAATGGTTGGTATAACCCTGTGTTCTTCCTTTTTCCCTTTGTGTGCTAACAAATTCTACACATGTCCACAAATATCTTAACATCTGTCCTCATCCATGGCCAAAAATATGAGCCACTTAATTTCGAGAACGTTTTGTCATGACCAAAATGTCCTGCCAATCCTCCACTATGTTTTTCTTTCAGCAGATTCTCCCTCATGGAGCATCTTGGAATACATAATTGATTGCCCCTGAATAATAATCCATCTTGGATCATATATTTAATCCATTGACTTCTGTCCCTGAGAACTAGATTCTCATATGCCTCGTATGCCTCTTTGAAATCTAGGTCATCTCTGTATATGTCCTTGAGGTTATCAAAACCCAATGTTTTGACTCTGAATTCCTGCATAAGCAAACATTTCCTACTCAAAGCATTAGCAACTTTGTTAGCAGTTCCAGAAATATGTTTAATTACAAAAGTAAAATTCTTCATATATTCAACCCATTTAACATGTCTTTGGTTCAACTTCTCCTGTCGAGTCACGAATTGTAAAGCCTGATTATCGTTGTACAAAACAAACTCTTTAGGGACCAAATAATGTCTCCATTTCTTCAGCGCTTGTATGACTGCATAAAATTCTTTGTCATAGGTTGAATATTTAATCTTTGCTTCATTCAGTTTTTCACTGAAGTATGTGACTGGCCTGTCGTCTTGGTTCAAGACCGCTCCAATTGCAAACCCACTTGCATCACATTTGACCTGAAATGTCTTACTGAAATCTGGCAACACCAAAATTGGTTGTTCAATAATCTTATTTTTCAACAGATTGAAACTTTTCTCTGCTTCTTCTGTCTAGTGAAAAGACTTATGTCTTTTCTTCACCATCTCCATCATCGGTGCGCTAATTCCATTGAAATTTCTGATAAATTTCCTGTAGAAACTAGCCAATCCATGGAAGCTTCAAACCTCAAATACACTCTTTGGTGATGAACAATTCTTAATCGCTTCTACCTTATTCGGATCCATTTTCAGCTCATTTGCAGAGATAACAAAACCCAAATAAATGAGTTATGTCCTCATAAATGTTTATTTCTTCATATTTATCAGCAACTTCTCTTGTTGTAATCTCCTCATCACTGTAGCTAAATGCTTTAAATTCTCTGCTTCAGTTTTCCTGAAAATCAATATATCATCAAGATATACAATGACGAATTTTCCTATGAAATAATTTAGGACTTCATTCATCAATCTCATGAAAGTAATAGGCGTGTTTGTTAAACCAAATGGAATAACAAGCCATTCATACAGCCCCTCATTCATCTTGAATGTCGTCTTCCATTCATCACCTTCTCTCATACGAATTTGATGATATCCACTTTTCAAATCAATCTTTGAAAAAAAAATTGCCCCACTCAAGCAATCCATCAAATCATCCATCCTTGGAAAAGGAAATCTATATCTGATGGTAATCTTGTTGATTTCCCTCGAGTCTGTGCACATCCTCCAGCCTCCATCTTTCTTTGGGCTAAGCACTGTTGGAACAACACATGGAATCAAGCTCTCTCTAATCAATCCTTTGTCCATCAAATCCTGGACCTATCTCTTGACCTCTTCATTCTCCTGCGACGTCAATCTGTACGCTGCTTTGTTTGGTAAACTAGCTCCAGGTATAAGATCAATATGATGGATTATACTTCTGATAGGTGGCCACGAACAAGGTAGTTTGTCCACTACTATATCAACAAAATCTTCCAGCAACTTCTGGATTTCCTCTGGTAAATCATCCACTCTTGTACTGGTTAAAACAATTCTAGGTTTCCTGACCACAATAAATTGTGTAT
>JZKD02S0501853.1:180370-196278 GCA_000966675.3 Picea glauca | reverse complement strand
TCCTCCACCAATGCCTCATCCTTCATTTTTTCATCGAGGTATTGCATGAGACTCTCCCCCTGAGATGGAAGACCTGTGATGAAAGAAATTAACTCCACGTCTATGGAGATAGGCTCTTCTAACCATAGGAAGCCTCCTTGGGTGACTGCTATAAACTTCTTGACGCAGTTGTTTATGTCTCAGCCCCTTCAAAAATGTGGAATACATAGCAGATTTAGAATTATGATATTGGCCAATCCGACTATCCATTGTTTTGGTTATAAAATTGGATCACCAAAGGGGCCTGTACCTACACTGTCAAGGTAGATCTGTCTTGAAACTTGTCCACATTAGCCACGTCGTGGTCCGAGTAGCATAGTATTTCCATGCATTCTATAAGGTTAGGCATGACTTTCACCTCTTCACGAATGTGCAGTAGGACTATGGTTGTTTCATCCTGTCTATGCGATGACCTTGTGACGTAGATCCCCCTGCCCTCGGGCCGAGATCCGCTCAGGATCTTCACTGCAACCACGTCGAGGGTTAACCGACCCCTTCGTTTAAGCCACAAAGGACTTCGGATTTCGGGGTTTTGCGAATCCTGTTGTCGAGGTTCTTGACCTTTCCACCTTCCGAAACCCAAAATGCCGATATTTTCAAAATTCTTGGTTGCATCCTCCTACACAGTTGTATCATGTTTCACGACTTTGGGAGTTTCGGAACAAGGAATCCCGACCTCTTGTCTTCACAACTGCTGAAATACCAAAACCGGAAACATTTAGCAAAAGGATGGCTTTTATCGGAACTTTTTCCCCTTTTCAGAGTTTCAGACTTCGCGAGTTTACGAGTCCTAATGTAAAGCTTCCGGCGTCCTAACCTTCACAAACCCCAAAAATCCAAAATTATATCTCCAATGGGATCAATGGCTATAAGCCTCCCTTCGATTCGACAACCAACGTGATTTCAGACTTTTAGGTACCGGGATTCCAAGACTCTCGATCCCATAACACTATCCTCTTGGGTTCCCGAACCCTGAAACACCGAATTTCTGAAATTTCCCTTCACATTATTTCATGTTTCGCAACTTTGGGGGTTCTCATGTGAAGAGCCCGAATTCTTGTCAATGGGAATGTTGAAATCCTGATTCCTGAAATGTCGAAATACCACTTCACGATATCCCGGATCTCGCAACTTCAAAATTCTAAATGCAAGGGCCCAAGCTCCTTATCCTCAAGACTTCTAGTATTCTGAATCCTGATTTTTTGAAATCCCGAAATGCCGACAAATATCCTGCCGCAACTTCGGATTTTGGGCTTTCCTCCTCCCTGTGTCCCGATCACTCATCCTCAATACCTACGAAATCCTGAATTCCAAAGTTCCAAAATTCCAACCTCATCACCCCTTTTCTTTGTATACGAAAACTCTTTTCGCAGTTCAGGGATTTGACCAACCAAAGGTTTCGCCCACACTTCGGATTTATGATCCTCGAAATGCCAAAATGATCTTGATGGTCCAATTATCGAAACTAACAATCCACGTTAAATCCTGCCTTTCAAAGGTGGATCTAATCAATGCTTAACTTCCCCTGCAACTTCCTTGGATCCTATGGTCCTCGCTATTTCGGGAGTTCTCCTCAGAGAATTCCAACCGCTTGATTCCTTCCTTGATAGCTCCTTCGAAATAAACCAGTATTCTTATACTGGAACTCAAATCCTGCGAAATGACTTCGACTCCTCCCTGTGAACACTTCAAAGGCGTTAACCCTTCTGAGATTTTCTCTAACAACTTCAAATCACAAAAAATCCTACATGCACTCCTTGCAGTAATCTGTCAAATACTTCTAGGTATTTGAACTCCCGACTCTATGTACTTTCTCTGCAACAACAGTCCTTTAATATCTCAACCTTAGTTTATAAGTTCCAAGGTATCGACCAGCCTACGCACACCTCGCATGGCTTCTGTGCTTATCTTGCACTTGTAATGAGAACAATGGTATCCCTCCTAAGATTTTAGAGATAAACTCTGAGCCTTTGTCAATGCACTCCTTGTGGATGTTTCACTGCACTCCTTTGAAGGAAATTCTCACTCAGGATGAGAAACAATTGAAACTCATTTCCTCTCTCTCTCAGACTTCAAACACTTAACATGAAATCATACATACATAGCATAAGAACAAATGCATGACAGAGAGAATAAAACAACCATAAGCAGATCAACTAGCATGTATACACAGAAAGCATCATAACACCATGAATCTAAATCAAAGCTTCATATATTAATTCAGAACTTTTGTACATGGGTTCTCCTCTACAACTCTCCTATTACAACTCTCTTCTTCTCTATGCTAATGTGATTAATTGATCTAATTCTGAATGATCCAAAAATACAAAGATGAGGGTGTCTATAGTCATTTTCCCTCCTATTCCTAAAACTGTCTAATCTGGAATTTTAAATCTACCTACTTTCATTAACTATGCATAAATGCCTCTACGTTCTTCATATGAGAGCGAATCGCTCATGATATGTTTAAAATATGCAAGTACGCTTTCTTTTAACCATTACATTAATGCTTCAAAAACATTTCCAAAATGTGTAAAAATGTATGTTTCACTTTCCAGTTGTCTTTTGCCTTCATGCTTGCTTGGCTAGCTGCTTGCGATGCTCCTACATCATACTCCCTTGCTTGAACAATTTTCATGAAATCCTATTCATGAGCTCTTGTACGATCTGTCCATGCTTCTGAATTTTTGCTTCATCTTCCCAACTGGCATCTTCAACTAGATGTCCCTTCCATTTGACCAATTATTCAAAATACTCTTTCCTCCTGGTCTTCTTGTTGATTCTGTTGTCAAGTATACTTTCCATCTGTGGCTTTGTAGCTACAGGCATTTGTTTGGTCCACTGAAATTCTGTCTGTTCATTCTCTGTTCCTTCTTCTTCAGCTCTGTAAGGGTACAAATCTGAGATGTTGAATATCGGTGAAATTCCAATCCCATCGGGTAATTCAATCTCATATGCATTTGCCCCAAATTTCTTCATGACCTTGCATGGTCCAATCTTCTTCATTTTCAGTTTGTTATATGTTCCCCTTGGGAACCTCTCCTTCCTCAGATGTACAAGAACCAGATCACCAACTTCAAACTGAAGTTCTCACCTATTTTTATCTTCTCTGTGTTTATACTCTTGACTCAAATTTTGAAAACGTTCCCTCACTTGGCTGTGAAGTTCCTTCATTGCCTCTGCAAAATCCTCTGCACTAGCGCTTCTGAATTCAGTCTATTCTGAATCCTTCAATTCAAACACTCCCTTGGGTTGCATTCCATAAACAATATGAAATGGACTCTGCCTTGTTCTTCTATTGATTGAATCATTGTAAGAAAATTCCTCCTATGGAAGATGTGATCCCACTGACTATGGTGTTCAGTCACTAGGCTCCTCAGTAAATCTCCCAAGATTCTATTCACAACTTTTGTTTTCCCATCAGTTTGAGGATGATAATATGAGATAAATGACAAACATGTCCTCATATTCTTCCATAAAGTCCTCCAGAAATGTCCCACGAACTTGGTGTCTCGATCAGAAACAATACTCCTTGGTAAGCCATGAAGTCTGATGACTTCTTTGAAAAATAGGTTCACAATATGTGTTGTGTCGCTGGTTTTCTGACATGGTATAAAATGTGCCATATTTGAAATTTTTTCTACCACCACAAAGATTGAATCAAATCCCCTTTGTGTTCTTGGCAACCCCAATATAAAATCCATGCTCACTGCATCCCACGGCCTCTCTGGTATGGATAATGGTTGGTATAACCCTGTGTTCTTCCTTTTTCCCTTTGTGTGCTAACAAATTCTACACATGTCCACAAATATCTTAACATCTGTCCTCATCCATGGCCAAAAATATGAGCCACTTAATTTCGAGAACGTTTTGTCATGACCAAAATGTCCTGCCAATCCTCCACTATGTTTTTCTTTCAGCAGATTCTCCCTCATGGAGCATCTTGGAATACATAATTGATTGCCCCTGAATAATAATCCATCTTGGATCATATATTTAATCCATTGACTTCTGTCCCTGAGAACTAGATTCTCATATGCCTCGTATGCCTCTTTGAAATCTAGGTCATCTCTGTATATGTCCTTGAGGTTATCAAAACCCAATGTTTTGACTCTGAATTCCTGCATAAGCAAACATTTCCTACTCAAAGCATTAGCAACTTTGTTAGCAGTTCCAGAAATATGTTTAATTACAAAAGTAAAATTCTTCATATATTCAACCCATTTAACATGTCTTTGGTTCAACTTCTCCTGTCGAGTCACGAATTGTAAAGCCTGATTATCGTTGTACAAAACAAACTCTTTAGGGACCAAATAATGTCTCCATTTCTTCAGCGCTTGTATGACTGCATAAAATTCTTTGTCATAGGTTGAATATTTAATCTTTGCTTCATTCAGTTTTTCACTGAAGTATGTGACTGGCCTGTCGTCTTGGTTCAAGACCGCTCCAATTGCAAACCCACTTGCATCACATTTGACCTGAAATGTCTTACTGAAATCTGGCAACACCAAAATTGGTTGTTCAATAATCTTATTTTTCAACAGATTGAAACTTTTCTCTGCTTCTTCTGTCTAGTGAAAAGACTTATGTCTTTTCTTCACCATCTCCATCATCGGTGCGCTAATTCCATTGAAATTTCTGATAAATTTCCTGTAGAAACTAGCCAATCCATGGAAGCTTCAAACCTCAAATACACTCTTTGGTGATGAACAATTCTTAATCGCTTCTACCTTATTCGGATCCATTTTCAGCTCATTTGCAGAGATAACAAAACCCAAATAAATGAGTTATGTCCTCATAAATGTTTATTTCTTCATATTTATCAGCAACTTCTCTTGTTGTAATCTCCTCATCACTGTAGCTAAATGCTTTAAATTCTCTGCTTCAGTTTTCCTGAAAATCAATATATCATCAAGATATACAATGACGAATTTTCCTATGAAATAATTTAGGACTTCATTCATCAATCTCATGAAAGTAATAGGCGTGTTTGTTAAACCAAATGGAATAACAAGCCATTCATACAGCCCCTCATTCATCTTGAATGTCGTCTTCCATTCATCACCTTCTCTCATACGAATTTGATGATATCCACTTTTCAAATCAATCTTTGAAAAAAAAATTGCCCCACTCAAGCAATCCATCAAATCATCCATCCTTGGAAAAGGAAATCTATATCTGATGGTAATCTTGTTGATTTCCCTCGAGTCTGTGCACATCCTCCAGCCTCCATCTTTCTTTGGGCTAAGCACTGTTGGAACAACACATGGAATCAAGCTCTCTCTAATCAATCCTTTGTCCATCAAATCCTGGACCTATCTCTTGACCTCTTCATTCTCCTGCGACGTCAATCTGTACGCTGCTTTGTTTGGTAAACTAGCTCCAGGTATAAGATCAATATGATGGATTATACTTCTGATAGGTGGCCACGAACAAGGTAGTTTGTCCACTACTATATCAACAAAATCTTCCAGCAACTTCTGGATTTCCTCTGGTAAATCATCCACTCTTGTACTGGTTAAAACAATTCTAGGTTTCCTGACCACAATAAATTGTGTATCTTCCTTCTTCTTAACCTCCTTAAGAAGTTCCTTCCCACTCATGAGAAGTACAATGTTGCTCACCTCTGGTTTCACTTATTTATCCTTAATTGACAGCAACATGTGAGTCCTCCCATTTTTCTCCACAGTGTACGTGTTCTTTCTCCCATCATGAATCACATTCCTGTCATATTTCCATGGTCTACCCAGCAATAGATGACAAACATCCATGGGAATAACATCACATAGTATTTCATCCTTATATCCTCCTATTTTAAATTCAACTAAACATTGTTTAGTGGCATTCACCTAATGTCCTTTTTGTAGCCATTAAACTTTGTATGGGCTTGGATGTTCAATAGTCTCCAACTCCAGATTTTCTACCATCTCTGTAGATATGAGATTGTCTATGCTACCAATGTCCACGACGACTTTTCATACCCTGTCTTTGGTCTTACAAGCAGTCCGAAAAAGTCTATTCCTTTGGACTGGGTGTTTTGCCTCTTTCTCTGGCTTCAAGAGAACTTTACTCATCATCGGCAATGTGAGTTTCACCTCCTTCTTTCTTTCTATCTGGACATTCATAGGATTTATGTCCATTTTTTCCACAGGTAAAGAATTTTATTTCTCCACCTCTGCCTCTTCCTCTTCCTCTGGTTCGAGGAAAAGTATTTCTATCAGCATACTGTCCTCTCTGTGAGCTTTCCCCTCTCTCATTTTGAGTTTCAGGTTTCTTCCACTCTTCTTTAGGTTTCTTATTTCTATCTTGGGTAATTGTTTTTCCTCGGGATTGACTTTTGCCTCGACCTCTCTGACCTTGCTTTCGGCTCAACTTCTCTTTAGCCTTCAGAGCCATCTGATAAGAATCCTCTACATTATGAAGGATCATCATGCTCATCTCATCTTGGATGTCATATCTCAGACCATTCATGTACCTGGCAACCTTTTCATCATCACTTTCCTGATGACCTGCCCTGATGTTGATCTTGTAGAATTCTTCAGTGTACTCTTTCAATGTCATCAACTTCTGTCTCAAGTTCTGCATTCTCCAAAACAAAGTAATTTGATAATCCTTGGGTATGAATTTGGATTTCATCTTTGCAACCATTCTATCCCAAATTTTGATTTGTTGCTTTCCTTTGCAGCGTCTGTCAGCCTACAGGTCATCCCACCATAATGTTGCATGCCCTTTAAGTCTTGTGACAACATTCTTGACCTTCTTGTCTTCCTCAACATCCTCATAGTCAAAATATTTATCCAGAGCTCTAATCCAGTCTAGAAGTTCTTCAACATCCAGGTTCCCCTCATACATGGGAATCTCCATTTTTTCTCTGGCACCTATCCTTGCAAAAACCCTGAATAGGCATTCATCTACTGGATCTTTGGCTACAACTTCTTCTCCCTCGTTTCCAGCTTCATTTTCACTTTTAGCCTCACTGATATCCCCAGCATTGACTGTGCGCCTTTGTGTTGTCTCCATGGAATCAAGCCTAGCACGTAGTTCGCGCATTTCCCTTTCCACTGCTGGATCAGGCATTGGCATGGGTCTATCTCTTCTTCTTGATGGCATGGCTAAGAAAATTCTCTTTTCTCTGCTACAGAAAGCAAAGAAATTGTTCTATGCTCTGATACCACTTGACGCAGATCCCCCTGCCCTCGGGCCAAGATCCGCTTAAGATATTCACTACAATCACACCGAGGGTTAACCAAACCCTTCATTTAAGCCAGAAAGGATTTTGAATTTTGGGGTTTCGTGAATCTTGTTTTCGATGTTCTCAACCTTTCCACCTTTCAAAACTCGAAATGCCGATATTTCTGAAATGCTTGGCCGCGTCCTCCTACACAGTTGTATCGCGTTTCGTGACTTCGAGAGTTCTGAAACAAGGAATCGTGACCTCTTGTCTTCACAATTGCTGAAATACCAAAACCCAAAATGTTCAACAAAAGGATGGCTTCTATTGGAACTTTTTCCCCTTTTCGGAGTTTTAGACTTCGCGAGTTCGCGAGTCTTGATGTAAAGCTTCTGGAATCCTAACCTCCACAAACCCTAAAACTCCGAAATGATATCTCCAATGGGATCAACGGCTATAGGCCTCCCTTCGATCTGACAACCCATGTGATTTTGGACTTTCGGGTACTAGAAGTCCAAGATTCTCGATCCCAGAACACTGTTCTCTCGGGTTCCCGAACTCTGAAACACCGAATTTTCGAAACATCCCTTCACATTATTTTGCGTTTCTCAACTTCGGGGGTTCTCATGTGAAGATCCTGAATTCTTGTCAATGGGAATGTCGAAATCCCAATTACCAAAATGCTGAAATACCACTTCACGATATCCCGGATCTCACAACTTCGAAATTCTAAATGGAAGGGCCCAAGCTCCTTGTCCTCAAGACTTCTGGTATTCTGAATCCCAATTTTCTGAAATCATGAAATGTCGACAAATATCCTGCCACAACTTTGGATTTCAAGCTTTCCTCCTCCCTGTGTCTCCATCACTTGTCCTCGGGACCTCTAAAATCCTAATTTTCGAAGTTTTGAAATTTCAACCTCGTCACCCCTTGTATTTGTACACAAAAACTCTTTTCGCGGTTCGGGGATTTGACCAACCAAAGGTTTCGCCCACACTTTAGATTTATGATCCCTGAAATGCCAAAATGATCTCGACAGTCCAATGATCGAAACCAACGATCCACGTTAAATCCTTCCTTTCGAAGGTGGATCTATCCAACGTTTAACTTCCCCTGCAACTTCCTTGGATCCTACGGTCCTCGCGATTTCGAGAGTTCTCCTTGGAGAATTCCAACCGCTTGATTCCTTCCTTGACATCTCCTTCGAAATAAACCAGTCTTGTTATACTGGAACTCAAATCCTGTGAAATGACTTCAACTCCCCCCTATGAACACTTCAAAGGCGTTAACCCTTCTGAGCTTTTCTCTGACAACTTCAAATCACAAAAACTCCTGCACGCACTCCTTGCGGTAATCTGTCAAATACTTCTGGGTATTTGAACTCCCAACTCTGTGCACTTTCTCTACAATAGCAGTCCTTCAATCTCTCAACCTTAGTTGATAAGTTCCAAGGTCTCAACCAGCCTGCGCACACCTCGCATAGCTTCTTTTCTTATATTAAACTTCTAATGAGAACAACGGTATCCCTCCTAAGCTTTCAGAGATAAACTCTGAGCCTTTGTCAATGCACTCCTTGTGGACATTTCAGTGCACTCCTTTGCAGGAAATTCTCACTTAGGATGAGAAACAATTGAAACTCATTTCCTCTCTCTCTCAGACTTCAAACACTTAACATGAAATCATACATACATAGCATAAGAACAAATGCATGACATAGAGAATAAAACAACCATAAACAGGTCAATTAGCATGTATACACAGAAAGCATCATAACACCATGAATCTGAATAAAATCTTCATATATTAATTCAGAACTTTTGTACATGGGTTCTCCTCTACAACTCTCCTTCTACAACTCTCTTCTTCTCTATGCTAATGTGATTAATATATCTAATTCTGAATGATCCAAAAATACAAAGATGAGGGTGTCTATAGTCGTTTTCCCTACTGTTCCTAAAACTGTCTAATCTGGAATTTTAAATCTACCTACTTTCATTAACTATGCATAAATGCCTCTGCATTCTTCATATGAGAGAAAATCTCTCATGATCGGTTTACAATACGTAAGTACGCTTTCTTTTAACCATTACATTAATGCTTCGAAAACATTTCCAAAACGTGTAAAAATGTATGTTGCACTTTCCAGCTGCCTTTTGCCTTCATGCTTGCTTGGCTAGCTACTTGTGATGCTCCTGCATCAACTTGCCATGGTTTTTTTTCCCTTTCATCGTGGTGGTTGGCTTGAGGTTTTAGCCTCCATTGTTCTCTCTTCGACGTAAGCTTCTAGATGGTCGGTAACATATTCCATTATTCCCTACTATTGTTGCACAGGTTGTGCTTTCTGTGGTTGTCTTGATGCATCATATTCTGTGTGTATTGGGGTTGTCCCATTTACCCTCTGGGCTCCTTCAGTGTTTATAGGTTGCAGAATATTACCTACAGCCTTGGCCTGCTAGCCCTATCCATTTTCCTGCATGTCAACATCCATGCCAACCGTTGTTGTTGGTTGGGCTTCCTCCTCCATGGGTGTGGGGCTTGCTGGTTCCACATGAGGTGAGGGAATTTCTTCCAAGTCGATGAATTTTGCGACTGGTGTAGGTTCATGTTTAGTTTCATGTGTTTGTTGTGGTGCTCTATGGTGGATTCGATATTTCCTGTCGGCCTAGTTTGATGCATCAAACTTGGGCGGTGTCATAATGGTTAATGGTGACTTCTATTGAACTAGTTCACCCTATATCTATTGCTAAATTCATTTTCTCTCTGTGTGCTCTATCTCTCTGTAATTTCACAATTTCATAATAAGCTTTATATTTCCCGTGTGCCTCCCTTATATAGCAAGTGTCGAGAAGCTTCTCATAGAAGCTACCCGAGTTGTGATTTAAATGAAATGGTGCTTCATGCATACGTGACATTGAGTTTCCTTGACGCCACTAGTTGGCATGATTACTGCAAAGGCACTTCGAGAGTACATGACATTCAATTTGATAGATGCCTCCAGTTAGTTCCTTTTTGTCGTAACCTCCATTTTTCAAATTTCCACCTTTTTCTGATCGTTTCTCCCTTTTCTGGCGGTAGGATTTTTTAGTATTTGGTATATTTGTGCTATCTCACCTTTCCTTGGTGTGAAATGTGTCAATATTATTCTGTGGGTGGACTTTGCTCTTTTTTTTCCACTATATACATCTCTCTTTACTGCGCAGTAACTTTCTAAGTGTTAGGAGGTCGACTATCCATGTAGATTTCCAGTCGACTCTTAATGATCATTCCTCTAAGTTTTGTACCTCCTAAATATTTCAATTGTACAACTCCCCCATCTATGAAATTCTTCACTTCATATGGTCTCAACCAATGTATTCTAAATTTCCCTGGGTGCTGAAGAAATTTACTATCATACACCAAGAGTAGGTCTCCCTCCTTGAAGTTGTTCCTTTTAATATGTCTTTCATGCCAATCTTTGTCCCTTTCTTTCTATACTTCTTAGTGAAATCCTGCTAGGATCCTATATTCTTCCATCTCCATCAGCTGACTTAGTCATTCTTTTATTGCACCTTATTCTATCATGTTGGTGATTGCTGCTATGCGCAGGCTAGGTACAAAAAATTCTAATGGCACCACTGCTTCTTTTCCATATACCAATTTGAATGGTGTCTTCCTGTCAACTTTTTGCATGTAGTCTTGTATTCCCATAATACTGCTGGTATCTTTAAATTCCAATCATCCCCGTTGACGTTCCAAATCTTTGTCAATGCATTCTCTAGGATCTTATTAAAGGCTTCCACTGTACCATTTTCTTGAGGGTGATATGGTGTACTATTTTGATGATAAAATCAAACTCCGCAGTCATAGACTTGATAGTATCATTAATAAAGTGATTTCCTTGGTCACTCATCAAAATCCTTGGGCATCCAAATCTAGTGATTTCTTTCTCAAACAGGAAGTGTGCTACTGTCTCTACACTGCAGTCCTTGACTAGTGTTGCTTCTTCCCATATTGTTAAGTATTTTGTCGCAATAATAATATACTTTTCTCTTGACCTCTTTGTTGGTGGTTTAATTGGTCCTAAATATTCTATTACCCATTTTTCAAATACCTGCATAGTTACTTGTGGTCTTAGGGGCATCTCATCATGTCTATTAGGTTTACTGACCCTTTGACATACATCACATCTCTGGCAGTATTCCTTTGCATCTCATTGAACGGTCGGCCACCAAAGTCCTGCGCCCTATACCTTTTGTGCAATAACTTTTCCTGCATAATGTCCTCCTTCGATTCCCTCTTGGGCCTTTGCTAAAATCCTAGGTCTTTCATGTTCTAGTACACATCTTCTCAAGATGTTATATTCACCCATATTATATAAGTGTCCTATAATCAATTAATAGTCTGCAGCTCTGACTACCATATTTTTCTTCTGCACAGTGTTGAATTATTGTAGCACGGTCCCTGTACTCAAGTATTGAATGAACTCAACAAAATATTCATCAGCTACTTGTACTGAAAATAACTGTTCATCAGGGAAGTTGTCCTCTAAGTTCAGAGGTTCCTCTCCATTAGTGATCCTTGATAGGTGATTAGGTCCTGCATTCAAATTCTTTGGTTTGACTATCACTTCAGAGTCAAATTCGTGGAACAATAATAACCATCTACCAATTCTCCCCCCCAACATTGGCTTATTGACTAGGTATTTGAGAGTTGAATGATCTGTAAACATCTTGAAATGGGAAGCTTGAAATGTTTTCCCAGTAAGTAATGTTTGAACTTCTAGAGTGCATAGACCATAGTTAGGTCTTCTCTTTCTGTGGTATTGTAATTCTTCTCTGACTCTGACATTTTTATGCTAGGAAATGCTATAGGATGGTCCAATTACCATGTTCATGGTTGCACCAGAATAGCTCCGAGTGCTATAGTTGATGCATCTACATGCACATTAAATGTATTTTCCCAATATGGGAATACTAGTATTGGTGTTGTTACTATCTTCTCTTTTAGAGTGTCCAATCCTCAATGATAGTCCTCATTTCACTGAAATTTACTATCTTTCCTCAACAGTTTCTCCATTCGCACAATGATCTGCGCATACCCTTTTATGAATTTCTTGTAGTATCCTTTGTGTCCTAATGTTTCTCTCAATTGACGTATTGATTTTGGTGGTGTTAAATTGACAATTAATGCAATATTGGTAGGGTCTACTAGCAAGCCTTAATTGCACACTATATGGCCCAATAATATCCCAGAAGGTGTCCCAAAGATACACTTCTTGATATTTAGTGATATGTGACACTGCTTGCATCTTTCCAACATCAGTCTTAACACCTCTACATGGTCCGTCAACCGATTTTATACTATCCAATCATCCAGGTATAATTCTAAAAACTGATGGATGAATTTTTTAAAAGCAACTATGAATACTCTTGAGAATATAGTTGGTGCATTTGTCAGCCCAAAAGACATGAATGTGTACTGGTAGGATCCCCATTCTGTGGAAAAAATTGTCTTGTACCTGTCTTCTGAAGCTATCTTGACCTGATGGTATCCTAAGAATCCATATGTGAATGAGTATGCTTCATGGCTTCCTACATTCTCTAATACTTCATCTGTGAAAGGGGTAGGAAAAGGGTCATGTAAGAAAGAATCATTCATATTTCTTAGGTCAACACATATCCTTATACCTCCTTGCTTCTTCTTCTGAACTACCATATGGATTATCTATTCTGATCCTTCTACTGGTTCTATGATTCCAACTTTTAACATTGTGTCAATTTTTTCTCTTACATTTTTTTTGTATACTGGGTTTAGTCTGTAGGGTCTCTTCTTGACAGGTCTTGCCTCGGTTTTGAGAGGTATATTCATCTCACCTATATCTCCTTCTATTCCTTTCATTTCTATGAACATTACTGGGAATAGGTCATTGTACTCACGCAATAACTCTGCTATGCTTTCTATTTTTGCTCATCCCAGTAATCTCGAATGATGGCCATTTTGGGATTCTCAGTTGTCCCAATGTTGAATTTCTTCACCTTGATAAGTGCAACAAAAACTTTTGATTCCATAGGTGGAACTTCCACCTCTCTTTCACCTTCAACTTCTATAATTTGAATGTTGCACGGGTCATCTTCATTTGGTGCTTCTTCCTGCATATGGTAGCATGACAATAGTTCCTTTACTTTCTGTTTGTTCCGTTGTTGGTACTCTTTTATGATTTCAACCTATGGTTCCTGAATTAATATTACCCCTCTGATATATTTGAGTGTTGAATCTATTGTTGAGTTCTCATTTTCAAATGAGAATGTGACTGTAAAATTCCGTTGTAATATTGTCCATTTTGCAGTTCCTCTGCGCAGTTCCTTGTCCACATACCAGTTTTCTAGTGTTCCTTATAGTGTATGAATAAAGTGATGAGGCCATTCCTCTAGTGGTGTCATCATCCATAATGCTCTACACTTCTCAAGTGTTTCAAAGGTGACCCCTATCCATCATATCTCTGCATCATTCTACTCTTCTTTCTACACTGAATCTAATGCTCAATAATCATTTGCATTGGTACCAGTCCTTAAGAGTCTCTTTGTGCACACCCCACCATCTTGCAAGTGTTTCCATGAGTTCTATATCCAAACATAAGAGCCTATGATTTGGTAACACTTCATCTTCATATCTTGTTGGGAATTATTTTAACTCATTCACCCCATGAAATCTAGGAGGTTCTCTTATCTCTGTACCTACCCATCTTACTGCATGGTCTATTTTTGTGCATATTCTTGTGGAGGCTTCATGTAATATTTGTTTCCAATTATCCAACCTTGTATCTGAGTCTGAAGTGCATGACGTGATACTTCTCCAACTGACTACCCCATCTACAGTTGGATTCACATAATATTCTTCTCACGCGGTGGTTCTGTATAACTGGTTGATTTCCTCCAGGTTTAAAAAAGTGGGCTCTATGAACCTTTATCCTTTTGATGGGTCTAGTGGTGCAATGACTCTATACTCTCCTAACTTGAATGTCATATTCCTCGTCTTCAAATTTATTATGGCCTAATTTTTGAATGCCCAATCCAGTCCAAGAAGTGTTGGATACAGTGTTGTTCCATCCACTATTTGTATCATTTCAAAGTCTACCTTAGTGTGCACTCCATCTAGATCTATTGTCACACCCTTTAGCCTTTCAATTGCTAGAACTTTGTGTTGATTTTCTAGTTTCAACTGAACAGGTGACTATCCCAATGTGGGATCTCCCATACATTACCATCTCTTCTTGGGTAACACATTCACCTCAGAGCCTAAATCCAGTATGATGTCCCCCATATTGGAATCTCCAATGTTAGCATTTAATATGAATTCCCTACTTGTCCTCCTTCTTGTATGAAGGTGATTAATTTTTTTTTGTTCTTTTTTCCCCTCTAACTCTATGTTACATCTTTCTATCATATTTTGCAAAATTTTAACAGATGATTGGTCATTTAATAGCTTAACATGGGATTGCAGAAAATCCTTTATGGTACTTACTTGTCCTAGAGGTTGTGCCTTATTAGTGTGATCTAGTGATGAAGGCATATCATACGTTGGTACATCCTAAGTATGTTGCACAGTTGATGTAGATGCAATGTCTGGCTTCAATAATTCTTGTCTGGCTTGCTTGAATATCCATTTTTCGTTTTGCGCATCAAACTTCTTCTATGGTTCGACATTCTTCTTCACCCATTAGTGTTGTGTTGGATCTTTTCTTACTTCATCATCTCTTGTATTAGCTCCTCCGTGCATAACTATGTTGATATTTCTTCCAACATCCCTTGCTTCTAGAAAAATCCACTGAACGTTCTGATTGTTCTGATTTCTCTTTTCCTGGATCTTCCCCAATAGTGTCGGACAATATTCTGTGTCATGATATGATGTGCGACAATACATACATGTTGTAGGTGGAATTGGACATTCTCTTTCATAATGTCTTAGTTGTTGAAAGTTATGACATACCATCAGTCCTATGCCTCTTCCAAATCCTCCTCTACCTTGTCCTCCACCTCTGTATCCATCTCGATCTCCTCGTGGTGCATTGTACTGGGGTGCTTGATTATACTATGCCATATTATATTGTGGTTGCATGGTATTGTATTGTTTTGGCACAATGTTATATGGGGCTAGAACTTGTTAAAATATGGTGCAACTTTCCCTGTCATAATCTCTGTCTGCACCCTATAGTTATCTAATGTTCGTTCCCTCATCATCTCCATTGTCCTGCAATATTTGTCATCATGGCATACTAACTTACAAAATTTGCAATATTAACTCTTAGGAACCATCTGGTATTTATGCATCATTGGACAATGATATTGTTGGGTATGTGTTATATTCTTTGCATGAGTAGTAGTGTCTGATCGCCTGCGCCGGGCACGCAGGGGGGTTAGAGGGGGGTGTAGGGGGGCAGCACCCCTGAATTTTTTTTTTCGGGCCGACATATTTTCGCTGGGCTGACATATTTCCGGGACGACATATTACTGGGACGACATATTTCTAGGACCACATGATATTAGGTGGTTTTTCAGCACATGGTTTTTTGTCGATGGTTTTTCTATTTCTGGTTAAGGAATTAGGGTTTTGGACTAATCCAGTTCATTGGGTTATGGTTTTGGATGCCGCTGGCTCCTATATGTATATTGTATTGTAAACAATGTAACACAAGGTATGAATATAATATATGTTGGTTTTC